>VZTL01062348.1:13973-79098 GCA_013400535.1 Scopus umbretta | reverse complement strand
TCAGCAGCCTGGAAACAAGACCTGAAGAGTTAGCCTGGGAGGAGCGTGGGTCTCTTCATTCCGGTTGAGCTTCGGACAAAGCGAAGGGCCAGGAACGCGTCCTGAGGTCCTGTAGCCAGCATTGGCTTACACCCCTGTAAAGCAACCCTTAACTGTTCTTAAAAATCCCAATTTATAGTCTCAGGGTACAGTTTCACTGCAGCTTGAACCTTTCTAAACTCGGGCTGTGATTTGGGTGGTCCCTCCTTCGTGTTATTATTAGAGCATTAGCATTGCAGTGGGCTGGACCAGAACTGCCTAAAGCCCTTCTCTTTGGTTTTTTGTTGTTTTTTTTTTTTTTCCCCCGAGTTGGTCTTCAGTTCTGGTCCTTGATCTTTGTGACTCTGCAGCTGGGAAGTGCTGGTGCTGACGCAGCAGGAGTAGCATGACCAGCCATAACGGGGTGTAGGATTTGCTGAAGTTGGAGACGGTGGAAATTTCACTCGTACCAAACAGTCACCTTTATTTTATCTTAGATTTTGTCTCTCTCTTTTTTTTCCTTTTTTTCTTTTTTTTTTTTTTCTCCATTGGTAGGGGAGGGGAAACAGACCTGCCAATATTGTTGGAGCTGTGATGTTACTCTGTTTTGCCTAATGCTTTTATTTTATGTTTTTTTAAAGGGAGAAACTTTTTCTTTGAAGCTAGAGGCTCTTGGACTTAGTGACGCAATGTAATATTTACTTATTTATGAAAGGCTGTCAGTGTTGTTCCAAACATATAGTTCACCTGTTCAACTTGAGTCTATCACAAAGGAATCACTAATGCTGACTGTAACAAGTTTTTTTGGAAAGTAAGTAAAAGTGTTGGTGAAGGACTCTGTAAAGAAAACATGTCAACACTTAGCGTTATCACAACAAGCATAAATGAGAGCCTGTGCATTCTGCAACTCTTACAGTTTTTATTCCAACTTTCAGAGTATCTTCTTTTATTTTTAGATGAATCTGCGTTCTGTATTTACTGTAGAACAACAAAGGATATTACAGCGTTATTATGAAAATGGAATGACAAATCAAAGTAAAAATTGCTTTCAGCTCATATTACAGTGTGCACAAGAAACTAAACTGGACTTCAGTGTAGTCAGGGTAAGTACTGAGGCCTTCCAAATTTGTATGTTAAAGCTATACACATTCATTTCTTTTACATAAAATATCTGTAGAGGACTGGAGTCTCTAACTTCATACTTGTCTTAAATCAGACTTCAGTACGCGTGTGTGACATGTTCATTTTTATCCAGTGAGCCTGCATATAGTTTGTTTTCGCTGAAATGTCTTCCCATGATTGCTGTGTTTAGCAGGGGCCTGGATTGCACAAGGAGTGATTTTTGTTTATTTGGTTGGTTTGATTTGGGTTTTTTTGGTTGTCGTTTGTGTTTTGTTGATGGTGTTTTGGTTTGGGTTTTGCTTTTTTAAATTTATTAAATTGCAAATGAGATTGCCCTGTAGAAACCTTGTGCAATGTATTGTATCAAAGAAAGGTCATGTTATTAGGAAACTATGCTTAAGTTAAACAAATTTCTATAACCTAATGTATTTGGGGGAATAATTGTGGAAGTATTTCTTTTGACACACTCTGTCACACTTATATTCCATGTCACAATCACAGATATTGTGGTCCCTCATGGTTATTTACAGTGAGCACATTCTTTTCTTATAAAAGAAGAACGTCTCTAGTGCTAACAGGAGCTCTTCCAAAGTCTGTGAATTCCATGGGAAGGGAATTAATAACCCCTTTGTGAAACAGTAGACAACAAGATGGCTGTTGTCTCAGAGCAGAAATAGAAATCGTGAAGCATTAGCTGAAAAAAATAACAACAGTAGTGGGGCTCCCAGGAGTTGCTGCAACACTGGACGCTGAAGAGGAAGACGGGCAGTCTAGTTTGTTTTAAGTGGTGTACCAGCGGTATATTGACAATAACAACCCCTCCTGCTCCCTAATTCTTCCTTGGATTCCCCTCCCTCAAAATACTCTGGAAATATTAAAACTTACTTTCTCAGCATTAGGTGGTGGGAAGTTCTGAAAGTCAGCCAGACATTCAGACTCCCTGGAACAGACAGACAGTTGTAACAGGAATCTGGATGCTGATGATGCAGTCAGGGCCTGATTTTTTATTTTTATTCTTATTGAAGGACCTAGAGGGGGCAGCCAGTCTCTTCTCTGCTTGCAGTTCTCATTCACGCTCCATCTTCGTATTTTCCTTTCCCTCTCTGTTTCCTTTACAGCAATAATATATCATGGCCTTTTTCCTTTAGTTTTCTTCCCTTAATGAGCCCTTATTTGCAATACTTAAACTTTCTTCCTACTTGTGAAGTGCAATGGAGACAGACCCAGCATTTGTCCTGCATTTGTGTCAAATTTTTTATAATCTTGCCTTTCTCTCCTAATCCCCTCCCTTTTTTTCTTTTTTTCTGGTTTGTTTTGTTTGTTCGTTTTTAATAAAAATCTTGGACAGAGATTAGTACTTCTTTGCACAACGTCTAGCTAAATGATACTTGGGTTGCAGCTGGCACTTCTGGATATGACTATCATAGGAACATTAATTCCCTAAATGTAACTGTTATAATTCAAATGTCATAACTCTATGAATATATTCTTTCTCTGAATCAGGATTTCTGTAGCCTTGTCTCATAGAACTACATCCAGTTTTTCCAATCTTGAGCTGGGTTGAAAAAAAGAAAAGTCCCATTTATTATTTGATATAAACCTCTACAGATTTTATTACTGCATTACATAAAAATACGTTCTCCCTTTCAAAATTAGGAAATGTGGTAGAGCTCCTGGGGAAAAAAACCCTGTCCCTCTTCCAATTTAGTAGAGATGTATTCTAGCTATGTCAGGTTTGAAGGGCCTGGTTTCGTTCATTAATATTGGCATACTACCGTTGGGTTTTTTTCTTTCTTGCCTTTACACGAAGGGTGAGCAACATGCCTTGATAAAGTGCAAAAGTTCTCTGAGTCTGATTTTCCCAGTACCACCGAGTGCTGGGAGCACTGCTCAGGGAGGTGGTGTGGGGTTCTCCCCATAGTACAACAGCAGATGTCAGAACAGTCACGGCTTCGTTATTCTTTTACAGCTCTTGGAAGATTTTCTGAGGACACTTTATTTTCAGGTTTAGGGTGGAACTTCTGGTCAAAACCAATGGCCAAGCACCACCGACAGTCCCTCTGTGGTGTGCATCCGGGTTGTGGGACAGTCTGAAGTTCCAGCTCTGCCTGATTCAGATTAGGAATGTAGAATCAGGGTCTCTTAAATCCCAGGTAAATTCTTAGCGTCTGGATTTTTGATTTGTCATCTCTTCTGGGAGCTTCTTCTCTTCCTAAATACAAGTTAAGAATTTCAGTTATGCTTCCAGTGTTAGTGAAAGTGCTCCCCAAACTTTCCAGTTGGGGAACTTCATTGAAACAAAGATTCGTGGCCCGTTTCTTGGGATATTTTGTACTTAATGGCTGCTCTGTCACGTTCCAAATTAATACCATAACCATCAAGCTGGTAACAATGTGGAGCTTCCCTTTCAGTCTAAGAGTATAATTTCACATAATTCTTCTCTGGGATAATGTCTCGCGGTGCTAAAAACAGTTAGTTTTGTACTCTTTCCCTTCTCCCAGCTGTGCAATTCTTTCTCTCTTTCTTTCTTCTTGTGCTGATGATCTCTCACATTTATTCAGAGGAACGCAGTTCAGTTTGCTATCCTCACCAAAACTTTTGGGTTTTTTGTTTGGTTTTTTTTGTTTTTTTTTTTCTTTTTTGCCAGTTCAGTTTTGGGAAGTTGCACTCACTGATCCTTCAGGTGGGTGCTTTTAGTTAAGTGAGGGGAGTAAGAAGCTGGGGACGTGATCAGGAGAACGGGACTTCTTCAGCGGTGGCAAATGTAACTTGGGCTGTCTCATGAAACTGTACTGTAACCCCAAGTGAACAGCAGTGCTAGTAAGTTATTTGCGTTTCTTTGAATGCATTTCTTTTCAGGAAAACCACGAGAAAAACTTCAGATTTCAGTATTATACAGTTGGAAAAGTTGGGGGTGAGATCTCTTTTCTTGGCCCAAATTTTGTCTCTAATTATAATTTCTATCTTGAAAGTTTACTGACTGAGCAGAAATTGCAAAAAAATAAATTTGATCTTCTAAATTTGTTTTATGCAATAAAGGAAAGTAACTTGAGACCTGTGGCTGTAATTTGTGTATTAAACTTGCCTTTGAGAAGAAAAAAATTTATCGCTAGTAACAGACCCTACTGCATGCAATAAATCATGCCTCAAAGTAGGCATTTTACAAAATTTGACAACAAAAATGAGTGGAATGGAATGGAGACTTCAGCATACTTCTGTATGGCAGGGATGTGTATTTTCCTGTCGAGAAACCTGTTTACTCCCTTAGCAGGTATCAGTATGTGAAGAAAACTTTCCTTTTTGTATGTGATGAGACGGAAACCCAGGATAGGTACTCAGTGCAGTTTGCTTGTTGTGGGGTGAGGGAGTTTATTGATTAAATCAGCTGGTTTCCGTCGCTGAACATTGACATCTTGCTTTGGTTTGGTTTTAGGCGTGCAGCAGGTGCTATCCAGAGCGGTGCAGAAAACTGTTTCACCATATCTCTATATGCGTATCTGATCGTTTTCATAACCAGCATAAGCGGATGCAAAAGCTTGTTTTTCGTTCTTTGGCACTTGTATCCTGCTCGCTTATGCCCTCACATCCAGTACAGACATACTGTGGTGAAAGAAATGAGCAAATCTTGTCTCTTGGATCATGAAAATTGCCAGCAATAGTTAGGTGGTGCTTACGCTTCCAATGTTAGAGCCGATGCTGCCACCAGATTAACTCTCTTTATCTTGAAATACTGAAGTTAGTGTTTCCCCTTCAGTTCTTTTAGTTCTCTCTTAATGTGTTACTTGCAGGACAGGCTTTCCTGTGTGTTTAAAACAGCAGTACATTTCAACCTGTGCACAACTGCCATAGTACCGGCATTTTTCAAATATTTTTTCCTCTGCTGTCTTTTACACAAAACCATATACTGTCATTGTTGCTTTCAGAAATGTCCGTAATAGCAAGCTTCTGTTGGAGTCTAATCCTAGTACTAATCTTGTCTACCAGCATCTTTCAAAAGCGGGTTTTGACATCAGATCTTGACTTGTGCAGCTGTCAGAGGAGAAATTAGTCCATAGGTCTAAAACCTTCACAAAATTATTTTGTAACGGTCTAACAGAAAGAGTTCTTCTTTTTCTTCCTCTCTAAATTCAAGAATTGGCAATTTCTGTTCAAGGCAGTTTTGAAGGTCGTATCTCTCAGTTATTTTGTTACAAAAGTTTAGCTACGTACCTCCGTGATGGTTCTGCATCCCAAGGTGCTAAATATTGAAAACTTAAATTTGGGGGAATTAATCGCAGCAGTGTCAATGAAATAAATCCTAAGGGTAACTTTGGGGCAGGAGGCACGATACAGTTTCAGGATTTTTGAGAAACTGGGGATTTGGAATTGAGATGGGGGTTCTCATGTGTATTAGTGGATGAATCCCAAGCACGAGAGACACGGATTTCCACCCTGTATTGTTCAGACTCTGCATAATCAGTAAATGATTTACATATTTGTAAACCTACGTCTCAACTTGAACACTTAACATTTCATCAGATCTGCTTAAAAATGGAATTGCCTAATTTTTCTGCTTACTTAATGCTTTGTTTTGTGTTTGTTGTCATTGTTGTTTGTTGTTTGCAGACGTGGGTTGGCAATAAACGAAGGAAGATGAGCAGCAAGAGTGCTGTAGAATCTGGAGGCACTCCCCCAGGGACTGTCCCTACTACTCCCTCAGTACCTCCAGAAGCAACAGTTAGAAATGTGGTAAATATTGCTCGATCCCAAAGTCAGCAGTCTTCTTGGACCTCTTCTAATAACGATGTAATAGTTACTGGTATATACAGTCCTGCTAGTTCATCCGGTAGGCAAGGATCCACCAAACAGACAAATGCTTCCGTGGCAGAAATACATAAAACCTCTATTCCACGACTACCAGGAAAAAGCGATACAGAGTTTCAGCAGCAGCACATCCCTCTGGGAAGACAAGTACCACATTGTAAAAATGCTTCCCTATTGGTAGGGGAAAAGACTATTATTTTATCTAGGCAAACAAGCGTACTGAATTCTGCGAACTCCATATATAGTCACACTAAAAAGAGCTATGGTGGTTCATCAGTCCAGACTGCAGAGTTGGTGTTACCTCAGAAACCGATGATATGCCACAGACCCTGTAAAGCTGAACCCGTGGGATGTCAAAGGTTACAAAAACCGGAGCATGCCGCTCTTGTATCGCACGTGCCCCCTGGACAAAGGGCTAATACCAGGGACCCTTCTTGTAGCACGCAAAACCTGGAAATCCGTGAGGTGTTTTCCTTGGCGGTTACAGATCAACCTCAAAGAATTGTGGGAGGAAGTGCAGCGCAGAAGCATTGCTCGGTGGAAGGCAGCTGTCTGTCCATCGCGATGGAAACTGGAGACGTGGTTGATGAGTATGCTAGAGAAGAAGAGCTAGCATCCATGGGAGCACAAATACAAAGCTATTCAAGATACTGTGAAAGCAGCAGTTCTGTTCGCGTAGAGAACCAAAGTGCAGCCTTGTCTGGGCCCGGAAGAAATGTGAGCTGTAGTTCACAGGCGGTGAATGCCAGGGATGTGCCTGACAATATTCTGTATCACAACAGAGACTACCACTTGCCTGCACGGACCTCATTACATACAACATCCAGTACATTATATAACAGTGCTAATCCATCAAGAAGTACCTTTTCTCCTCATTTTACATCTTCAAGTCAACTGCGGCTGTCACAAAACCAAAATAATTACCAGGTAATCCATCAGTTTATCTCTTGTCTTCAAGGTTTGAAGACAAGGTTGTAGATAAGTACTGTTTTCTTTGGAAGCTGGTAGCTAGTACGCGATAGGTTCACCTTTCTGCAGGCTGTGCTCCATTTATATCGTGCAGTAGAGACAACTCCTTCTTAAACAAAAGCGCAGGTAGGACTGTAGTCTGGTCGCACTCTTACCTGTATAGCTGAGCCCGTGGCTGCAGTGGGTAGCCGTATATTCAAGATCAGTGTAGGCTTCGTAGATTCAACAGATAAACCGTGGTTACAAGAGGATCATACCTACGACTGCTGACGCATGCTCAAGGCTGCGTGTTCCTGACGTGGCTTGCCGGCGCGTGTCACAGCGGTACCCTCGGTTGTTCCTCTGTAGACATATTTCACATGTGGCACAGGGCAGAACGTGGGATCATGCCGTCATTTGTGTGCGGTACAGTTGCTTGCCCTTATTAATGTCAGCTTGGATTAACTCTTCCATCAGCACTGCCTGTACCCCCCCCGCAGTTGCCAATCTCATGGACGTGTTTTCTGTTAGGGATTAGGATCTCCTGTGAGGTAGTTAAGACGATGGGAGACACTAAATGAGCAAATATTCTTCCTCTCCCGCAGCAGCTAATTCAAATATCGGTTTTACATTCAATCCCATTATTTCCTCATCCTATAATAGAGTCCCTTCAGTGATACTGAGAGGGGAAAATGAAACGCAGATAATTGAAGAACTAAAAGATGTTTGGAAGAAGCTACACCACTGACATGCTTACTTTTTTTTTTTTTAATAGCTAGAGGAGAGGTAGTTGCGCAGGAAACGTGCAAATTGATTTTTTTTTCATGGATTTTTATGCCCTCTGGCACGACGTAGCCTAGAGACACTGAGAGAAAAGTCTGACAGGATGTGATACTGCGTGTGTTACCTCTGTGCATTTGCCTGTTATTACCTTTTTAATTTATCCTGAAAGTGAACCCCGTGAACAACATACCATCTTGTCTTGTGCCTTGCTCACTACTATAGGGACTGATACTTTATGAAGCGGGTTTTTGTTTGTTTGTTTGTTTTTTTCTTTTTTCTGACTTGTTGCTGTCTCGTGTGAGGAGTTGAAAGAAAGCTTTTGAGTCCAAGTAAGTGCCACTTTTCACCAGAATTACTGCTTTTCTTAGTAAACCTGAGGTTCGAGGAGCATATATACTCTGGAGTCGATTCTATATAGTAGATAGGACATCTGCAATTCTTATTTATGGGCTTTTCTAAGCTGAGCACTTCAGATGAGCTGTTCTTTCCCTTTCTCCCCTCTCAGCTAGTCTGTCAGTATTTGCTATTACTGTTCTTACTGGAGTTACAAAATTCATTAAATGCTGTTTACTTTTGACATCCCAGTTTCATAAGAGAAGAAAAGCTGTAAATGTGCACATCTGTTCAGTAAAGGGCTGGTAAAGCTGTAAAAGAGCATAAGATAGAGCTAAGGAAATTTTTCTTAAGTTTCATGAAGCGAAATATATTATTAAGACCTCCAGCTGTGTGCTCTTGGTACTTTATTTCACTCTTGAAAAAGCATCAGTGAGATTTATTTCTTACTACTTTTTTGAATTTGTAAATGAAATTTGAAATAACTTTGATTTGGGATTTTTTGAGGGTAAGGACAGAGTCTTTTAAAACAGCTAGAACAGTTCATGGTAGATGACATTTTATCTGTCCAGGTGGTGTGATAGGGATCAGAACAAGGAGATCTCTGTAACTTCGTTTTGGTTTTTGGTTTTTTGTTTGGTTTTTTTTTTTCCCCCCCTGTCTCTTATAAAAAAAGTATCTGTTTTTTGGTTTGTTTGGTTGTTTTGTTTTGTTTTGTTTTTTTGATAAGTGAGGTATTCAGCTATACTCCATTTGACTTCCATGCCTGTCTCACAAGAGACCCTGTTCTTTGGATTTGGGAAGCCACCTTGGATTGAGGGAGCTCCTGTTTGCTTTGGTATCCCTTGCCCTTCCACAGTTTTAAACCTTGGAAAACCTGGGCAGGTTGCTATTAATTCACTTATTGCTGTATTCATTATTCATGCTGTGAACCTCTGAGATGACACTTTCCAGTATTAGAGAATTTATAAGGGAAGGCAAAAGCTGTAGGGTCAGTGCATCGCAGCTCTGTGGAAGCTGCAGAGAACGGTGTCCTACAGCCTGGCCAGATGCCGTAGCACCTTGAAGAAACGATGGTGCTGATCTCTCCAGCTCACTGCATTCCTTGCTGAGAGTTTTGAGCACATTCCAGAACAATGCAGAAGTAAGTTCTGTATCTTAAGAGGTGTTAGTGTATGACAGTGACAATTCCAACACTCATTTATCACGTTGACAAGAAAATGTCACTTACTGCCTTCAAAGTCATGCGTAACAAAGCGTACCCGCTAGGCTGGTAATGTATTTTGTCGAAATCATCAGTTCTGCATTAGCTTAACCCCCTCTTCCAAGTCCTCCCCTTAAAATGAAGTCCAGTGTGACTGCTATTTCATGTAGACAGTCCCCTTATGTCTTAATAATATTTATATATTAAACTTCCAGAGACATAGATTTTCTAACAGGTGCTGTCTGAATTCTTTTAGACTTAAGTAGGATGACACTTCTTTTGTATGTAGTTGGTTTCTGTTCATTTTATTGCCTGTGTTTAGATAATTTATCTTTCAGCGTAGGAATGATAATCCTTAAACTTAAGGAAATCTTCCTAAATTTAAAAATAGATTAAACCTGAGCTACGTGATTATTGGAGTAGTTAAAAATCCAAGCAGATGCTTCTTCAAAGTCAGAACTGTGTGATTTGTGTTTTGATGAAGTAATTACTGTTGTACATTGGTGGGGTGTCTAATTAGCAATTAGTTATAGCTTCCTTACTGGTTCAATTAATCAAATTCATGTTAGTGTAACTTAAGAGTAAATTTAATAAAGTGATCAATTTTAATGCCTGAGCAGTTTCAGTAAACAAATTGTTCAACCTACTTACTTTTCTGAGTTTGGCTTTAAGTGTGTTGAACTAGAGAGTCTGTTCTTGCTGGTCCTCAAGGCTGAACTGTGATTTAGTCTTGGTTTCCTCCACTCCACCCCTAAGGGACAAAAGTACTGTTGAAAGTATGTGTATTTTTAATTACTTTGTTCTGCACACTGAAGTACAGTTCTCTAATTTAGCCCAGTCTTCTTCAAGGGAAAATCCTAAGCCTTGCAAGCCAGTACGTCAGAATAGGATATAGATATAATATATATTTATTTATTTTTAAGATTCACTTTGGATGCTGCTTTATATGAATGAGCTGCAAGTTTGCTTTATGTAAGGAAATGGGACACCATTTTTATTGTCTTGGTTTTTGTTTTTATTTTTTTAAATGTGTCAGAATGGTTTGGTTACTTCTCTAGAGACTTTTGAAGACAAGATGAGAACTTTCTTGCCAACTTTGGGCAGCACAGCTTTTTGCTAGGGTGAACAACATGGTCTTCTCTGAAGAGCCTTGAACAAAGTGTTTCCTGACACTCATTCTTCTAACAGAAGCAGAGTTACCTTTGTCACAGGAGTTCCTCCACTTTATTTCTGATGAAGTACTTCCAGCTGCATGAGCGGGGAGAACCTGCGGGGCTCTGGGGAGGACAGCGGCTGTGAGCAGGCTGCAAAAACCCTGTGTATGGCCTCAAGTAATGCTGGGACACAGCACCCAGGTCTGCCTTGGGGCTCTTGGTTTGTTCCAGTGCACTGAATTTGGGGCAGTAAATCTGCAGGGGAATTGGGAAAAGATTGTGTAGGGACATCATCTAGTGTAACCACTTGAATTAAGGTACAGCACTGGCAGTACACCAGGGCCGCAGTACCTTTGAACTTTCTCTAGCATCTGCCAGAGTTGCCGTTTCCGAGACAAGCATTTCAGGTTGTCATTTTTGCAACTCACGGTAGCTGTCCCAGTTGGGCTAGGACTGGAGTTACACCTGTGGATGCAGGATGACTGTCCATCTCGGGCAAAAAATACCCCCCTCCAAAAAACCCCAACCCTTGTGCCTTTTTCATAGAGCCTATTTAGAATACTCCCATGCATGTTGTCTTTCAAGTAGTGATATTGAGATAAACTTGATTGTATTTGGCATCATACCTCTAAGAACTCATGTGCGTTTGTCTTCCAAGTAACTATTAATGCTCTGCCAGACTGATTGCTTTATTAACATAGAAAAGCACTTTTTTCTGTAGCCCCACTTTAAGTTTGTGAAGAGAAGCCATCTGGGTGGATACGGAGGACTCATTTACAGCGGATTCAGCAGCGTGAAGTTGCTGTGTGGGATATAGAATTGTAATAGATGTAACTGGTTTATACAGAATTTCTAAAATGCGTGTGTGCAACTAAGAAATAAATATCTGAGACAGAAAAGCTGATGCAGGCTTGCTCTTCGGTGGGGGGGGTGTTCATTTCTAGCCCCCCTCAGCCCACCTTGTGCTGCGATGAAAAAGCGTCGGACCTTAGGTAACCTCTGAGCGCTTCCAGCTAAAAGCTTGAAGAATAAAACTATGTTAGTGCTTGTACACTAGACAAACTGTACCAGGTATTCTATATTTGGTTATGCTCATGCTGCAAGATTCATTAGTAGGGCACTTCGCAAATACAAAGACTATTAGCGTAGTTTGATACAGTCAGCAGAAGCACGTACATAATTCTTCCTCACATATACGGTGTGTGTAATGACTTGAGATTGATTAATCTCTCAAGAGCTATGTTTAGTCTCTCAAGCATTGCTTGTCTGCAGCAGAAGATGGACATGGAATCCTAAATAAGCCTAGCGTGTTCCAGGCTATGACACATTTCAGATGGCCCGGGAAAAGAGTCCAAGATGATTATTTAATAAAGTCTGACCTCTGGGAATGATGGAGAAGCAATGGGAATCAAGGCAGCTAACGTTTGCCTTCATACCCCTTCCCCTTCCTTCTCCAGCCTGATGTCCCTAGCTTTTCTGCTAATATGCAAGTCCTTAATATCTGACACTGAATAGCTCGGTTACTAACGTGACAGTATGTTTTTTTCTGAAAGTTTAACTGATGTAATTGAAAAATATGGGACGGCTGTTGGCCCTTGTCTAACTCCAGTCTGCGTAATCTTACCAGTTTTGTGACAGGTTGAAAGTGAAAACTTGTGTTCTGAAATACAAATTTTGAGACGGCAAAAGTACAGAAACACCCAAGTTGCCATTGTGTTATCTTATCCTCACCCAAAGAAACAGTGTTTTGTTTTTAGTCTTACAACAGCAAGGCTAAGTGTGACTTTGTTTTGCTTTTAAATCTTAACCTGTTTTAAAGATATTCTTACCAGAATTGAATGCACAATACTGAAGTCTTGTGAAAGCTGCTCAGTATTAGCTATCATGGCAACCTAAGCTGCTGTTGTTTTCTGTTCTGTTTCCTCCGTCCCCTCTACAGATTTCAGGAAACCTTACTGTGCCTTGGATTACAGGTTGTTCCAGAAAAAGAGCGGTAAGTGTATTTCCATTTAAGTATCTAATGCATCAAGTAAAGGAATGAAAAGTTTATGAAAATGCATTTTTTTAAAATGTCAGTTCTGTTTACCTTGTGTGGGTTTTTTTCCCTTTATACTTTGACTAAATGCAAACATTATCTGTGGATACAGTGTTGCAGTTAGCATAAAGTCGAGGTGTATCTTTAAAAGCAGGTCAAGGTCATAATCCTGTGTCAGGTAATGTCATGCCCAGGTATATGAATTGTGATATTAGCTGAAAGATAATGTCTGAATTGGTAAGGACTGAGAGTTTAGAGCTCAGAATATGTTTTTTATACTGAAAGTGAAATGGTTGTTAACTGAGGCGACTGAATGCTTAAGAGAGTAACTCCCTCTTCAGCTACCCTGCAAATGCACAGAATTAGTCCGTCCTATCTGTAGTAACTTTATCAGGTCTAATTTTATCCACATACATGTCATTTCACATTAGGCAGAATCAGCCAGGTTGGTGTCCTCGATGCACAAATGGCTCCAAACCATAACACAAGGTATGAACCAGCTTTTATCAGGAAAATACCTCTCTCCAGCTCTTTTGATTAGTGCTCAGCATTTCCGTTCAAGAGTAGCCTGCTAGCTTCTCTTTGAAGAGCATGTCAATTCTGCTTGCTTACCATGAAAATCCACCCTAAACCTGCAGGTTGGATGGTACGACCAAGTTTTCAAGGGGCTGTTACGAATTAGTCCAGCTATATCAGAAGCAGTAACTAGGGAGATGGCTATCATGATAACCAAACTTAGCCCATCAACCCCCCAAACCCTTGAGCTGTCAGTGTCATGTGTGCCGCTGTGGCAATGATGCCTAGGTAATGGAAGAACCTTTCCTTGCCTTCTCCTCCCTGTACTTTTTTCTTTTTTTATTATTTTTTGTTCTTCTGTTTAGTCTTCAAAAGGCGTGAGTTTGGTAGCATCTCCTGTATAAGTAGGAATCTAAGGACCATCACATTAATTGTTTTTTCTCTCAGACTTTTGCTAGGTCTCAAGCGTAGCACACTTCTAGTTTCTGCAGACTTTGGTAGTATCACTTATTTCTGTTTATACAGAGAGCACTTTATAAGAGCATCTCCCAGAGGAACCAGTACTTTTATACAAATCTTACTGTTGCTCATTCCGTCTTCCCCCCCCGCCCGCAAGTCCTTGTTCTCTTGAGTAGGGTTTTTTAAATGTGGCCCTTTTCGGGGAGGCACCCTCCCTCTATCGTGCAATGACCCTTTAAAACATCAAGCAGCTGGTGAGTGTCCTAGAGTACAGTTCCACTTTTGACTGAGCTGATTTCACAGCACATCACTGTTGAAAGGGAGAGGTTCCCCCCCTCTCCCTGCTGGTGCGCTGCCACCCCATCCATAGCGCTGGCCCTAATGTTGAATTGCGAGGTAATCCAGGTGAAGCGTCTGACCTGTCAGATACATATTCTTCTGCTGAGTTTGTCTTTCTGCTGTCTTTAGTGAGTTGGATGTAGGGATCGGACGAGTGCCAGAGCCAGCTCAAAGTAGGCAGCAGGAGCATGTGGCTGGGAGCACTGAAGAGAGCGGGGCCCAGGGGCATAGACAGGCTGTTGAGGCATGGTGGTCATGCTAGGTGTCTGACACAGGCCGTAGAAGAAATTTCTGCAGTAAGTTTTAAACCATCAAGGATGTGGAAATGCCTGTTTATTTAAGCTCATTATTAGGGACTTCTTTTTCCTTAGACCTTTTCTCCTGTGTCATTTTTAATTGATAAAATGCATAAAACCCCTTGGTTAATACAGTCCGGTTTGACAACATCTGTTTCCAGATTTGTGGATGCACTTTCTCCAATGTGAATGCATAATTAGCTTTCTTAAGGAGACAAGTTTAGGAGCTGGCACTCTGAAACTGCTGTATATACACAGGTGTAAGACAACAAAAAGAGAGAAGCAGCTCCTACTTGCTAGGAAACTTCAGTTCAACTGTGAAATTCTTTTGAAGAAAGAGCATGAGGGAACAGAAATAGAATGGATAGATTTGTAGAACTGCGATTATGGCAATTACTGCCATTCAAACAGTAAAAAGGCTAATCTATTTTGTTTAAAATGGAGAAGATCGTCTTTTAGATGCTCTGAATTTTTAATCTTTTGCCTTGATGTTTTGTTTTCCTTGCCCTGTCCTTCAACTGCATCAAGAGAGAAATAAAAACTGTGCAGTTCTGCAAAAACTCTTTCTAGTCTGCTCAGCTATGCTGTAAGATGATGTAATCCTGACTTCTAATGAATATTAGTCTAGAAATATCACCCTCTCAGTTATTTGTGAGAATGTCTTTGGAAATTATGGAGCTCTGTATTCTGTCATGGTGCATGTGCAATGCATTGGCCTTTACAAATGCGTTGATTTTTGTTTTTTCACAGGGTGGTGGAAGGATAACAAGTATTCAAAAATAGCAATGAAGATACTGGTTAAAGAGAATTAAAAGGGGGGAAAATATCTTCACTTTTGCCATTGCATTTAAGTTTTGAGAGTACTAACTGTGCTTAAGTCATGTGTTATCTGATGTCTTAGCAGAATGGTTGGTGTTTATGGTACCTATAACTTAGTACGCTAACTATGAAAAACATTTGTCACATAGGTGTTGACTCTAGGTAAGCTGTGCCTGGCTTAGCTGTGAAGTTTTAGTTTTTGAGGAGAGCAGGGATTTGGGTTTGGTTCTTTTTTTTTTTTTTTTTTTTTAATTTGTAACTGGAAATAGTGATCTTGATATCGTCTGAAACACAAAGTCACTAAGATAAGATTAAGGTCTCAAAACTGTTTCTGCCTGTCACCCTTCAGAAGCAGACAGGGTAAATCACATGGTATGTAGCTTGTGTATTTTGGATGGGATTCTAAATGAAACTTAAGTTGTCTTTCATGTTAACATCTGGGCTAGTTCATGCAAGGTTTCAAGGGAGCGCTGCCCTCAGTGGAGAAACTCGGAGGGGAGCTGGTCTTGTATTTTCCCCCCACCTGGTGCAACGCTGCACTGTGGCGAGGCCTTTGATACCTTCTTGAATAGTGACTTCTGCGCTGTGGTGGAACCTCCACCGTAGGCAGGTTAGCTGACTCTGCCTAGAGCTTCAGCTTGGGGTCTCTGGCCTCTCAGTCTGGCATGTGTATTTTGGGAGAAAATGCCTGAAATAAGTGGAGGGTTCCTGTTCTAGATTTTGATATTCTAAATTGCTCTTTCAGTAAAATTCTGGAGATAGTGGCATTAAAGTGTTCCTCTCAGAGCCCTGCCTGTCACAGAGAGTACGGGAGACGCACTTTGAATCAGGTAAAGGAGCTGATCTAACCCCAGGAGAGTGTGAGACCTGCCACCAGTTGTGCTGGCACATCTGTGGGCACAGGGAAGACAGCTGGATTGTGTGGAGGGGACTAGGTGGGGGAGATACATCAGTATAACTACTAAAGAAAATAACTCACTGGACCGTGGTCTAAAAATCATATGAAAACTGTCTGCTGCCACAGTAAGCCTACGTGCGTTGGAGAAAAAGATGTTTAGAGCGGTTTTTAAAGTAAAAAGAACACCCATAGGGATTAAAACTGCCTAAAGTCAAGCTGTACTTCAATTGTACCTTTTATTTTAAAGCTATACCAATATTAACTTGTGAAGTTCCCTTTACCTGTCCACATTCCTAGAAGAGCAGAGGGATGAAAACGGTGTATTTTAGTCAAGTTGGTTACAGCATGTCTGAGTAAGAAAGTCAGAGTGTTCAGTGAGAGAGACTGGTGAGCCAACCTGAAGATCTCCACAGGACTGAATTGTGAATGCTGTCCTTGTTCGTACCTTTTCTTCCATGTAATTTGGATAACCGGTTAATGTTTTTCCTCCTGTGAAATATTTCACCACATATCTCAAGGTGTTTCACTTTGTTAATGTTTACCGTAGATGATGATAACATGCGTAGTATGTCATGACCTTCTTGCTGTGAACAGCACCTCTTCACTACTGCCAACGCCGATCCTCCCGTTAATGCAAAAGGCAGGCAAGTCTTACCATCGTTTCAGGCAAAATACATCTTTTTATGATACGGCATGCTGCACCGAAGTTTCACAAGTCACCTAGGCTTACTGTATGCTGTGATCCTGCAGGCTGGAAGAAATGTCATATCTGGCCAGGAATTGGAAAAGTAGACTTTCTAGTCAAATATGAGGAAGACATTAATAGATTAAGTAAGAATTATTAATGATAATTACTGTCTAAAAATCAGTTTACTTTGAGGCTGGACATTCAGTATTTAACCAACTAGTTCAAAATCTCAGGAAGAAGGTTGAGTTGTCAGTTTGTGTGGATCGGAGGTTGGTTGTAGAAATGGTGGAGTGGGATGACTGGAGTTTAGAGTGTAATTTTTGGCTAGGCTGTTCTATTGCACTGATCTCTCTTTTTTTCCTTTTTCTCTCTTTTTTTCTTATTAGCTGTGTTTGGGTTAGAAACACACATTAACAGAATATATGTCATTTTGGCTGGGTGTTGAAGCAGTTGCAGCTCTTTTCCAGCTGTGGTACTATGAAATATTTATCAGTCCTGCTTCCATCAGAGCAAGCTTCAAGCTTACCCAACCAGTGGGACAGGATGCAAAAAGTCTCTCTTCCAGAGATCTAACAGTTTGTGCACTAATAGTGTGTTAGCAGTAATAGTTTAAGGGTGCCTTCAGATGCCGTTTGGCTTGCAGTCCGTTTCCAAACACCTTTTTGCCTGAAGGCTGTGCAGCTTGCTGCTGTATCTTCTGCTCTATGATTGAAGCTGGCAGTAGCAGCTCACACCTAACCATTTGCTTTGCTAGGGGCCTTCAGGTACATTTCTTCATCCGAAGAAGACTGAAGGTATCTTGTGATGGGTACTTATCTGCTCATGTGATGAGAAGGGAACTGTCAGGACTTGGGGAAAGGCAGTCTCTGGGTACCAGCTCTCTGAATCGCTCCAGTAGTTATAGCTACCAGCTGCCTTTTATTATTTTTCCGTGGGGAGAATCATGTATGGCCTGGGACTCTTTGGGGCTGTGCTGGGTGGAAGTGCGTGCAGCATGCCTGTCTGCAGAAAGTACCGTTCTTCCAAAGATGCTTCTGACTGCGCTGTTCCTCCATGGACAACTACGCTGTGTGCGCTTCAGTGTTTAGCCAAAGCCGCAGGAGTGGTTCTGTAGCAGGAGACTGGGTATCACTGAAATGGTGGACAGCTTTGTGACGGTTGTGAAACCTGAACTTCAAGCCTCAAACTGATGGAACTGCAATCTGGCGTGGCTTTAATGAAGTTAAATATTCTGGTGGTGTTAAGGGAAAATATAGACCTCCAGAATTTTGGAGGGAAGTGACAATAAAGCAAATACTGTAGTTTTGAGTCATGTGCATGTCTGAAGACTGACCTATCCTTTCTGTAAAGAAGTAAACTGTGTTAATTGTTGGATGAGAAGATACGAAGTTTGCTCAGGAGTAAGAGACTTGAGGTGTATAGGGCAGTGCAATTGAGAAATAATAAACTGAAGACTAAGAATAACATTAAATGGTGCCGATGAGAAAGGGGGACCGTACATAGAATGATTGATTCAGAAATAACTATTACTATGGACAAATAAGATCTTGAGTTAGGAATTGATAATCCTCTGAAAAAGATCAGTTAGACAGTAAGCAGTGTCAAAAGTTCAGAGCGCTGCATGCCGGCATCATTAGGAATGGGGAACAAAGCAAAGTAACGCTATGCTGGCGTAGAAGAATCTAGGATTTGTTCATACCTTGAATGCTGTGCGCTCTTCTCATCTTCCCATTCCTCCCAAAATGTAACAGTGAAGCAGTGAGAGCGATCGAAGGCACAGAACAGCCATATAGTGAAAAACCAGCGGGGCTGCACCTCTTCAGACTCAAAACGACATGACTGGGAGGGAGTGGAGGATCGTGGTGGGGATCTTAAAAAATATGAAAAGTGTGGAGAAGCAGATACGGACTCATTTGTTCCAGTATGAGAGTGGGTATCAAACGAAGCTAGCCTTAGGCCCAGAAGGAGATTGGACATGTTTGTTTAGAGTAACTTATAGTAAGAAGTGTGTCCAATTTCTAAGATACTGGGGTTGCTAGAGAGTATTGGAGGGAAGTGTCACTGTTTGTCCTATTCCACTGTTTGCTAAACTCCAAATAACCTTGAAAGTGTGCAAAAGAAGTATTGCTCTGAGTTTTCTTGCTGTTTCTCTGTGATAGTGTGTCTGAGTGGTAGTGACTGAAATCTGTTGAGAGGTTTGTTTGCTAGAAATAACCATTACCTTAGAACACTTCGTCACAGAGCACCAGAACCGAACTGTTGATTTAATGAGTTCCGTGCGATTGAAATAAACATAACTTTTTGTTAATGACATACAGTGCTCAGCTGCAGCATAAATGCAATAGTTATTACATTTCTATCAAAGCTCTACTTCTTTCATTTTTTAACATGTCTTAATTAATAATCTGAAGATTGTGTATAGCTTTTGTGCACGTGGCCGGAAACATTTTCAACTGATGCATAAAAACTGATCTAAAAAAGCAGGCTCTAATAAAAGGCAGGATAAGGACACTCCGCTGCAATGCAATTATTCGTACCAATTATAGACACTAGATTTGCACCACAAAGATCGCATGCACGGCGGGTATTATGAGGGGCTCGGCAAAGTGCCAGGAATGTCTATAATAAACTGGGTCATCTCCTGTAAGAATGTTGTTATTACACTTGAGAGGTCAGGGGATAAGCAGGGTTTAACCCTGCGCTCGGCAGAACTGCTGATTCAATTTGCTCGCACGGATTGCTTTTCGCTGTGAGTTGATAGTCTGTTTTCTGCTGGAAGAAGCTTCTCTCTGCTTTTCAGACCATGGACAACAGAGCTGGTAAATGCAAAGCATTCAGCAAACAGTTAATAATGCTGAGGATGAAGCTGAGCCTCCAATCAGCGAGCAGCGGATCTGAAGAGAGGAAATGAGAATTGCATTCATAATAGTTGTTATAATGAAGTAGAAATATGAACTGAGTTACTGGCTTGTCTTCCGCTATGGAAAGTATTGTCCTAAATATGAAGCTTTTCAATATTATCTTCTGGTATTTTTTGCCTGTGCCAACTGATCCATAACCATCAATGTTATGATATTTGTAGGACTGCGTTTTGTTTTTTTCTCTTGTTTCCTCAGTTCCTCTGTTGATACAAAGCATGAGAAAGTTATTAACTAAATTGATGGAGGTGTAGCGATAGGTTCAATGTAGAAATTCTGCCCTTTGTTTTCTGACAAAGGACATTGGCTTTTGTAAAAGCATTATTTTTGAGCAGCTTGTAATGCAGGAGTCAAAATTGCGTATCATCTTTGTCAAGGGGATGATCCCGTAATTGAATGTAGTTTGCCATTTCTCTAAGAAATTAACGAACAGGCATATGGCATGGTCAGTTATACAGAGGCGGTTAGTCTGGATCTAAATTTCGGACGAGCTGAAGCGTTAGTTACATCCAGTGGAAGGGTTGAGACCGACCCCGGTGCGGCGAGAGCAGCGCAAGTGAAGGCTCTTCCTTTGCCCTCCCGGAGACAGCGTTGAGGCAGCTCCCCTTCGCGGTGCGCGGGGGGCAGGCAGACCCCTCCCGCCGTTCACTTAACGTGCGGCGACCTGCCACCCTCTCAGCAACGTCTCTGCGCGTCCGAGCCCTTACATGTCGAGAATCTTTCTTTTGGGGCACTAGGAAAAGTAGAAATCCAGTAACCTGATCGGTTCTGTCTTTCGTTGCTGCAAAGGCTGACCAGCTGTATTACCGGCGTTACTTGCGCTGCCAGAACGTACCTTTCTGAAGACAGCACTTTCGGCTTGTCAGGGGCTCAATTCCTACCTGCCGGGTTGTGTGTTCAGTAGGTTACTCAGTGCTGATCTTGGTGGAAAAAATGGCAAAAATGAGAGACAGACTGCAAAGTAGAAAAGTTCAAGTGGGATGAGAAGTACTATTTGGAGAACAGGCTGAGTTTGCTAGGGTGGATTGAGCCAGGCATCTCAGTACGGCTGCTCTCCACAGCCCTGAGGGGGACTTGACTTTTCATGGCATCTTCTATTTACATGCACTTGTTCTTCCCCCCGGTTTTGTTCCTGCTTTTTGGACTCTTTCATGTGGTGAGCGTTGTGGGGTTTTTGGTTTTTCTTTTGTATCAGTTGACTGAAAAAACGTGTTCACCGTTTCCTTCTCTCACCTGCGACTGGTATCTGCGTGATTCGTGTGCTGCTGCACGAGCTCTTCAGGAACGAGTGAAAGCATAAAGTAACCTGGTGTGGCAGTACTGCAACAGAAGAAAAAAGCAAAAATGCATATTGCCCTCTGAAACACTAGGGATTATTTTTGACAAAGAGGTGACACAAAAACTTTACATTCTTTATTTTTCCCCTCTCCATTTCCACAGTAAGTGGCTGCAAAAGACTTCTTTGGGAATGTTAACTACAGGAGAGTTCCTGTAACTTAAAACATCTACTTTGATCTAAGCCGTCGAGACTGCCTCTACAACCCTGGTCTTGCAGGAAAATTATATAGCAGTTGTGAGGTGAAGACCATTAAATAGTGATTGATCTAATGAGACTTCTGTTAAAAGATTCGTAGTAGATCATCACAATTAACATCCATCCCCCTAAAATGGAAAAGATGCGACACTGCTTTTTTAAGTACGTTTTTGAAGGCCAGGTGGTTTTGCTAAACACTGCTTTCTCCACTTAAAATCCTTGTATTTAGTAAGTAAAAGCTAAGCAGCCTCTGCATCCTTCCTGCAGTACCATCCCTTCGGTAACTCCATCTGTAGTCAGTTATTGTCCGTCTTCTGTCTAACGTGGGATCCATTTGCGTATTGCAAGTACAAAGCTTTTCTATTAGCAAGTATTGTTGCCCTGTTTTCTCTCAGTAGAAGCAGCATTTTCTTAGATAACTGGAAAATCATGGGGCAAGCAGAAATCTGAACTTCCTCCAGCGTCAGCTGTGCCTTCTTTGGGTTTTGTTCTAATTTGGCCGTTGCAACAAACTAGGTGAGAGAAGACGACGCTAACCGGGGCTACTCCCATACGTTTGCGGTAATATTAGGCAGATTGCCTTTTGCTTCTCTCATTTCATCCCTCTGCTGGGGAGGGGGAGATTCCATGGCATGTTCCAGGGGGTTTCTTTAAGCTGTGCATGTTAAATATGAAGAAACTTTCTGTTTTATTTTCCTGATAAATGCAGATCGCAGTAAGCTGTGTGAGCAGCGGGTTGTTGCAGCAGTGTTCTCAGCGCTGAACTCTCAGAACCAACAGCAGATGTTACTTGCTTATTTACGTTTGAAAAATGCTCAGTACACTTTCGAAGGTGAAGTTGCCCTGAGCGTTCAGGAAAGCAGGATAGGCCAGAGTGACTTGTTTCTCGGCATAGGTTGAGCGTTGCTGTCACGCTCCTTTCTGCCCTCCCTTTCCTCAGCATTTAGCTGCTGCTCCCCAGCTGTAGAGCAAGAGCTCATCCCGTCACTTTCAGAAATTAGTCTATACTGCCAACAGCTATAGAAGGAGCTACTGCTGCAGCGATTCAGGAGATAACTACACTTTTGTTCTTTGGAAACGGCTTGTAGGTAGGAGGACCTCAGGTCAGGCGTACAAGGAAAAGGCGTACAAGGCGTACAAGCATCTGCTGAGGGTGAACGGGCCTCAGGGATTTAGCTTTGCTCAGCAGGGTGCTCTTGAGGTGAAGTCCACTTACTGCACTTTGCTTCGCATCCTAGAGCAGCCTTGAAATGCGCCAGCTGGATTCCTTTTAGACTAAAATAGACTGCGGCGTGCCGCCTGGGAGCGCACCTCGTGTGCGGTGGCTGCTAATAGCTGCTTGGTGCGCCGGACCGGAGCGCGGCTCCGGGCAGCGTGCGTGGAGCTCCCCGCTCCGCGCCAGCCGCCTCGCTCGCCGGGGAGCTCCTGGGGTCCTGCGCTCCCTGCGTGAGATGTCGGCTAACGGATGGGCAGGATGGAAGCAGTGTCTCTGGTTCTGTACTTGAATGTATGAAGCCATACCCAAGAAAAAAATCTGAGTGCCTGGTAGCAGTTAATAATGGACCATATTTGAATAGAATTGGTACTTTTTTTTTTTTTTACTGGACTACCTGGGATTATTTTAAGGAGGCAAGGTTTTGATACCCCTATTTTATATTCATATACAAAGGAGACTCAAGTGCTTCTAACATTTGGAGAAAGAGTAATTTTTTAAAAGAAGAAAATTGCAAAGGTTACCATATTCTGAAGGTTAACAAAAATTAAAATTGGTAATTGTGCATGATTGTCAAATGATTCTAGTTCTGCAGAATTTCTTTTTACTCCACTTAAAAGTTACTTCATTCTAACTTTTAACAATTTTTAAATGAGCAAACCCAGATTTCAGCTATTGAAAGGATTATGTCTTACAAAATTCAGCTGTTGAAATAATGACAAATTTGGCACATGTGGCTACGACTTACTAGTGCCAACTTTAGTGTTGCATTTATGTACTCATAATAGGGGGAGAGATGACAAACTTGGGGTGGTATAAAGAAATTGTAGATTTTAGTTAAAATTCTGGGCTAAAAGCTTTTGATAAAGCTTGTAAGTTGTACTAGGGAATGATGCTGTATGCCCACAACAGTTCAAGAAGTGGCAGGATGTCTAGGATTTGGTTTTGGGTGTTAGTCCTTTTATCAGTAATCCACTATCACATATTTTGATAAATGTACACAAAGAGTTAGGGAACTCGCAAATAAACAGTGGAACCAATTTAAACTCTGAAGCTTACCAAATAAACATTAAAGTATTCCCTTAGGAACTCAGAATCCTTTGAATTATGCATGTATTGTAGTTTGCAGTAAGATAAAAGACTTGTAGGTGGGGGAGGGTGAGAAACTTGAAAAGCCTTAAGGAATAATTTGCATAAATTGGGTGGAGAGAGTAAACAGCACAAGAGTAAAAAAGTTATTTTCAGTAAGGCCTTATAGAATGAGATAAAACAAATAAAAAAAAAAAATCAGGTGGAATTGAAACAAAGCTGAAGTGCTTTAAACTCGCGTTTGCGCTGCCGTTGCCTTTAAAGCAAATCCCAGGGAACTCTGTACTGCCCTGGATAAAGAAAACAAACTTTAAAAAAAAAAAATCCTTAAGGGAGAGTTAAAAGCGAAGAAAAGCCATGGAGACAGTATAACATGTGTGTCTTACTGTATGCAAGGCCTCTGGAAATTAAATGAACAGCATAAGCAGAATTTTTTAAAATCTAACAGTATTTTTTTTATCTTACAGTTACAGGACCGCACACAATTTAGTGACCGAGACTTAGCTACCCTAAAGAAATACTGGGACAATGGCATGACCAGCCTGGGCTCAGTCTGCAGAGAGAAAATTGAAGCTGTGGCTGCAGAATTAAATGTTGACTGTGAAATAGTGCGGGTAAGAAATCTAGAGTCTTCCCCTATCTTGTCGCAGAAGCAAAAATAGGACAGATGAAAGCCTTTAAAAATTTCATGAGGAAGCTTGAAATAGATTTCACGTATTACATAATGAATGACCATGTTGGGAAGTGCTCGCTGGCTCTTTCTGCAGCCTATATATAGAAAAAAGCCCGCAGGTAAGAGTCTTACTGATCGGCAGCAGGAGTAGCACTACGAGCCGTTTGACATCCTCTTTAGGCTTGAGTAAGATTTTAAGTAAAAGTGTTACATTTTTTAGGGATATCCTAGAAGACTGAAAAGTGCTATTTATATTGCTGTTGAGAAACAAAAAAGCCTTTCTAAAGATACAAGGAAAATATTTCTCATTAATGCTTATAGAAAAAAAAATCATTGTAACCATATGAAAGAAAATACTCAAAAATAGGAAAAAAAAAAATTTTCAAGACTGTCTCAAAGCCAGGTCAAGGTGTCATGGAGGGCAAAGGGTACTGCGAGGAATTCTGGGTCACTTCAATTTGATAGTTCGTATGGGTGTCGCTGAGGAGGGATTTCTTTAGAAAGTACAGGTTTCATGTAGATAACCTGATTCCTGAGAACCACTCCACATCATCTCTTCCAGAGGCTGGGAAGTGTGGTACGGCACCAGTTGTTGCCGCTGTATTCCCAATTACCGGCCATACATCATCGCTCTCAAACTGTGGGCGTCTCATTCTCTCAGAGTGTTTCCATTCGTCAGAAGCTAGTCCGACTGTCTTTGCAGTCAGTACAAAAACGTAATTGGAGTCTTCCTTTCCCTCATAATGGGCACAGCAATTGTGACTAGTCCTTTCAGCCTTCATCCTCTTTTTCCACCTCTTTCTTAAAATTCCGACATCGCTACAAAAGCGGAACTAGGAGCCCGTATTTGAAACTCTTCTTTTGTGGAGATCTCTCTTGGGTTGGTATAGCAAAATGGAACCAAAGCTACTTTCAGTGCTGAACGCTAATCTGGTTATTTACTTGCTTGTTTTCCTGAGCACATAGGAATTATAAAAAAATGAAATTGTATTTCTGAATGCTGGAAAGAATTACTGTTTTCTCTGGAGAGAACAAAGCTGCTCCATATTTTCCAGGCCCTTCAGTTTGCTTTTGGAAAAGTGAAGCTGTTTGAAGACAGCATCTCAAAGTGGACTCCTGGATATGAAATACCTTATTCACAGGACAGTAAGACTGACACTCATGCTTTGCCTCCCTTACTTTGTTCCCTTAGAATCATTAAGGTTGGAAAAGACCTCCGAGATCATCCAGTCCAACCGTCAACCCAACACCACCATGCCTACTAAACTATGTCTCCAAGTGCCACATCCACACGTTTTTTGAACCCCTCCAGGGATGGGGACTCCACCACCTCCCTGGGCAGCCTGTGCCAATGCTTCACCACTCTTTCTGTAAAGAAATTTTTCCTAATACCCAATGTAACCCTCCCCTGGCACAACTTGAGGCCATTCCCCCTCATCCTACCACTTGTTACTTGGGCGAAGAGACCAACACCCTCCTCACTGCACCTTCCTGTCAGGGAGTTGTAGAGAGCGATCAGGTCTTCCCTCAGCCTCCTCTTCTCCAGGCTGAACAGCCCCAGCTCCCTCAGCCACTCCTCATAAGGCTTGTTCTCCAGGCCTTCGTTGCCCTTCTCTGAACACGCTCCAGCACCTCGATGTCCTTTGTGTAGTGAGGTGCCCAAGTTCTCCCTTGAGAACATCCTTATTGGCACGCATGGGGTGACAGTATGAAGTTCTGTACACATCTTTCAACAGCATTTACTTGAAAGGCTTTTGTTTTCAGGGCTACATCAGCCCAGATGTACTGGGCTCTGGTCAAATCCAGAAGACTCTCTGGCATACCCTATAGTAGAACATACGCACACGAATGAACAAAAAGATTTGTTTTCTTCATAGTAACTGGTGCTGTTACCAGCATCTGTCCTGCCTCTGCCTCTGGTTCCTCTATACGGCAAGGCGTGAGAATTGCAGCAAGGATTAGGTGGAGGTTGGTCCTGCACCATGCTGCCCCATTTCTTTTGCTTGCAAGGGCTGAATTAACGCTACAGGACGTGTGTGATCTTCAGTGCTTCCTGTTGTCCTTTCTCTAAGGCACATTGTGCGTGTCCCAGCTATAGGACAAGTATTTTCCATCACGTGCTCTGGAGGATCTGTCCTAAATTTGTTTCGGGATCCGTACAGGCACATTGTATCGTGCCTCTCTCCTTCCCTGCCAACCTGCGTTTTCTTCAGTGGGAAACACTGATGTCTGGCGGTTAGTCTGCAGCAGGGGCGCGTTCCCCTAAGGAGGCAGGGCAGAGCAACGCTGCAGTCGGCTGTAAGGCGTGAGTGAACCACAGCATCTCAGCCCTGCACTGCATGCTCAGGCCAGAAGAGCTGGGCTGGGGGACCCTGCTGGACAAAGCTCTCCACTTGCAATGCTTGTACTTTGTTGCCTTTGTATTTCACTGTACCTTGAGTTCTAGGTAGTACGCAACTAGCAACTGCTGCTCCATTTGTGCTGGAAAAAAAAAAAGTAATACATGTAAAATAGCAATAAGTGTGTGTATATATATAAAAACGAAGTAAATATATATACATCAAGTAATACAACAAAGATGTAAGATATATTACATAAGTAATATAACTTGATATAAATGTATATAAGCATATGTAACTAAAATATTTTTATTTATATATCATATCACTTGTTTTAATTCAATGAAATGCATATCCCCATGTTTCCCTTTTAATAGCTTTTTTAATGGAGATTCATGATTTGTCCAGATAAATGGACAAATTTTTTTGTCTTTTCCAGAAGCACAAATGATTGATTCTTATGATATGAGACTGGCTTGAAAGATCTCCAGTGCATAGAAAGTATTGAATCTGTTTTCCAGTACAAGGAAAGATAGTGTTTGCCACTATGCATAGTTCCACTGGATTTGATCTTTTAAGGTTGAACAGGGCACTTTATTCCATAGTTTTTGTACTTCTAGTAGGAGAGTGGGCTTGCATAGTGACTACTGGTTGTACCTTAAGGTACATCATGCACATTTGCACCCTCAAACGTCTTTTGTATGTTCCCAAGGCACCAAAAAAACGTCATGTTATGTTTAAATATGTGAATTCTGGCCAATACTTCATTAAAATTACAATATTTCTTTTGCTTACATTAGAATTACTGCTGATTACGTTTGCTTGGGGTTTTTTTGTAGTTACTTACACATTTTTGTTTATATTTCTCTTGACTCATTTTATTCATTCACACCAAAATAGCATCTGAAAGCAGAGTAGCCTTCTTGGCAGTGAGACATTAGATATTTGAGAAAGATGGATGACAACTATCAAAATCCTCAGAAATACATGAGGAATATAAGAAAAATGCATGACAATTTTTTTTTTTTTTTAATTAATAGAACATAAAGCTTTTACACTTAAGAGGGCAAAAGCTGCTCCTAAGCACCCACCACGGGCTAAAGACACTTCCTGCTGTTTCCCAGCGGCTCATCAGCCAAAAGCTGGATTACTGAAGGTAGTGCTTCAGTCTGAGTTTAGCAGCAAAATCCAGCAGTTGCTGCAGAAAGGCCACTTGTTCTTCACAGCTGACTAACGGCTCTTCTTGTCGCGGGCTCTCGGCCGAGTCTGGATCCGGCTTATGGTCGAGACAGACATTGGCAAAACAATTTGGAATAGTCCATCTTTATTTTTTCAGTCAAGTGGGATTTCTGAAGGTTCCAACCTAGAATCTTTTCAGCATGTTGACACCCTAACCTCAATATCTGGAGAGCTGTAATCACGCTTTTTAACTGGCTCCGTGCCAGCCCACTTACGTATGAGCTGCCTGAGGGCAGACACGTGCCGGCTCCTCCTGCCTGGACTCCAGCCTTTCCTCCCTCACTCTTGCTGGTCATCTGGTCAGTTGAAGCTGGGAAAGTTGCTGCCGAGTTCACTGCTGGCTGCTGTAAGTAGGCGTAATGACTCTGATCACATGCACTTCACAGGTGGTGGTGCAAGTTTTAAAGGAGGTAATATTTTAGGGATATGATGAGAATTATTAAGCTGGTTGCCTGCATAGAAATACTGGTCTGCTCTTACAGTCATCATTGTACTGCTCCAAAATATTCACTGTTAAATGTAGCTTGCAGGCTATGGAAGCTTCTTACTTTTCTTTCCCATTTTAATTTGAGACACTACGGAAATATGTTCATCTTGATGACATATTCACTATGTGCAATGAAAGATTTTCTGCTCTGAAAGGTATGTGAAAAGACAAGTCAGATCTACCTTTCCCAAGTGCCTCCATTTTTTGCTGGATTTTTTAGTAAAAAAAGAAGTAGATTCACTTAACACCAGTTAACCATCATAAGATTTTAAGAAAATTTCATGAATGGCAATACACTCTTTGGAAAAGAGAGACATAGGTCTGGAAGGGGCTGCTTGTGGGGTTTTTTGGGGTTTTTTTTCCCCTTTTTTCCTCAAACTGTATAATATGTACAAAAATATCTAGGTGGCTCTCTGTGTGTACCTGTTTTACATTCTTCAAAGAGGAAACTCAGCAAGCTGGGAAAGCAAATGTCACCCAGCAAAAATGATTTGCCCAAAGTAGCGTTAGGCATGTCATCTTTTTAGCTAGTTAGAGAGATCAGCTTTAAAAAAATATTTTTTTCCAAGGCTGGCAGAGCATGGAGCTATCTTTAGTAGTTGGGACTGCTGTTAATATTTGTTACTTTTTCTATATGATAATCAAGGTAGTATAAGCAAAAAGGTTTTTACTAGACTTTTTCATGCTGTATATCAGAACTGTAGTTAAAGAAAGTGTGGTGGGGAGGAAGAGCAACGCAGGTATTTCTGAAATGAGGCCAGAGTAATGTTTAGCGTGTCTTTAAAGAAAAAAATCCTACAGCACTTTCCTGTGTTTGGTAAAGTCTGTTGGGGCAGAGACCTTGGGGAAAGGATGTGCATTTTGCCATGCCCTGATCGTATGTTTTCAAAAATAGGAACTGCCCGTGTTTTCAAGAGATAGCTTTGATTTTTTTAGCAATCCAGAAATTCCAGCACTAAGCATGATTCAGTACCGAGTAACAACCATGCTGTGTGTACATCGCCACAGTAATCAAGCGCACTCTGTGTGGTGACGGCTTACGTGGCCAAACTCCAACGTTATCCAGCCTGGGCCGGCACGTGGTCAGGTCCTGGAATGATGAGGATGGTCCCACCAGCGCTGTCAGTACTCTTTCTATTTACTGTGTTTTAGATGGTGTGGGAAGGGGAGGAGAGCCAGGTCAAGAAGACTGGAAGTTAGCAGGTGGGAAAGAAATTGATTCCTGGCTCTGAGAAGGATTTTTGGATTTTTTTTTTGCCAGTGGAGAGCTGACGGATGGAACAAAGTATCTGGGAACAAGAGCTGTTAAGTAGAATTGAAATTTGATGAGAAGTCAAAAGCCTGAGTAATGCAAGGGAAGGGAGAGAGTTAAGAGGTGAAGAGATGCAGACAATTCTTACTACATCATGCTAAACTCTATTTTGAGTCTTTAATAATTTTTAGGGTAGACTTTACCAGAGAAAGCAAGTTAATTAACAGTTCTACAGATCCACTTGGAGAATTTTGAATGTGATTTTTTTTTTTGTCTTTTTTGAAACTGTCAGTTTTATTGATTGTAAAATGAACTTGAAGCATCCATATCCATCTGATCATGAATGGGTTTCCAAGTTCCTTGGTCCTGGACCTGTTTCATCTCCCACCACTGTTTACAGTATGCTCTTATGTACCTTACTGCGAGCAATGTTTCTTAAAGACTTGTCTTCCAACCAGAGAGGACTGAAGGATAATATTGCTCTTTACTTATTTCTGCCACGTTATGTTCTGTCGTCAAAGTGGAGTGATGTAGAGCTACCACCTTGGACAATTTCTTCCGTGCAGTAGGAAATCCTAGAACAGGTGGGCTGTTTGGGTCATTGGATGCTTTAGTCCCCTTGTGGAAGTTGCAGTATGGTAGAACCTGGATCAAAGATCTTATGTTAAATTCATTGAATAATTTAGGTGGGGAGAGACCTTACAAGGTCACTTAGTCCTACTCTTTATTCAGAGCAGGATTGACTTCAGAGTTAGGTCACGGTTCTCAGGATGTTGCCCAGTGAAATGTTGAGTACGAAGGCTGGAGTTGCCAAAACTCCTATGGACAAAATGTTCCAGTGCCTCACTGTAAAGCTTTTTTTTTTTTTTTGTCTTCTTACTTCCAGTCAGAGCTTGCCTCGCTGCGACTTGTGACTGTTGCTTCTTTGCCTTTTGCCATGCACCTTCCTTCCCTGTTCCCTTATGTTGGAGGACTGAGCCTGGAAACAGTATTCCAGGAAGCAGCCTCATGAGGGTCAAATATGGGGGAGTAATCAATCACCTCCCTTGAATTGCTGGCTACGCTCTTGTTCGTATCGTATAGATGTGCTAATTTCACTTGGTTGTGGGCCTGTTGCTTTTGTTATAGTTTCTGATAGCATTCATGTTTATTTCTCTTACAAGACTTGGATTGGGAATCGAAGACGGAAATATCGTTTAATGGGGATTGAGGTCCCACCCCCTAGAGGAGGTCCTGCTGATTTCTCTGATCAATCTGAATTTGTTTCTAAATCAGCACTTAATCCAGGAGAGGAAACTGCTACTGAAGTGGGGGATGATAATGATAGGAATGATGAAGTATCAATCTGCTTATCTGAAGGAAGCTCACAAGGTATTTGAAATGCAGTTACTACTGTGCATATATTTTAATTTTGTGCAGTGTGCATGCTTTGGATTCTGTGTTGTACACATTCTAAAATGTCTGAAAGAGTGTCTAACAGTCACAAGTTACCTACCTTGGCCATACTGAAGGTACTGTTCAGTCTCTTTCTTCCACCTCTCCCTATATGAATTTTGTTGGTTTTGTTATCACAAAGCTTGCAGAAACCTTTTATCGTAAGACCTCCGTTTCTGCCAGCTTCATCAGAAGTTAAATGACAAGCTCACAATTTGCTGGTGCAACTGGAGAGACAGACAGACAGACAGTACGCTGTCTCACTTCCCTAGGAAGCCGGGTTTTAAAAAATGTTGTCTGTTAACTAGCCAGTTCTGCACAGCCAGCTTAAATATCCATTCCTGTTTGCCTGCATCACGCTAACAGTTCCCGTCTAAGCAAGCACGACTGCGTGCGAACCTGCTTGCTTTGAGCTGACCAGAGCTCGGTGCTTACAGTTTTCCTGGTACTAAACTCATGCTGATGAGATACGTTCCGAAGATACATCAGCTCGGACTTGGTCTTGAACTAAAAGAGCTTCACCGTATGTCAGAGCATAGCAGAACTTCTGCCATTAAGCGCTCTGCGGTGCGCACATGGTCCCTGACAAGCAAATACAAACCAACGGGCAAGATCAAAGTCAGCGGCAGGGGAGCACGCGGAGAGCCTTAGAACTGCACGTACGGGCTGCCCGTGCGTTCGCAGCAAATGGCATGATCCTGAGTGGTCAGCGTCTCAAACCCAGTTCCCTTTTGCCTCACCTCCCAGAACCGCATGACCACGGTGAGTCGATCCCTCCCTTCCCCTCTTGCACGTTAGCGCTCTGGGCCGAGGGCAGGTGGACTGCCGCTCGGCACAGTTGCTGGCTTCGCAAGCTCAACTAATTGCTCCCAGTGCTTCTGATCAGTAGAGATCAGTAAAGCCTTTGCTCTCTAAGCTAAAGGAAAAGTCGGCTCTAGTGCATGCTATTGCAGCTTAATATGTCAGACCTGATCTTGTCATTTTGTCTGAACGATTTAAAAGAAAAAACTAGAAAAATGGAGAACTGCTGGGAATGGATTTCTGATAGCTTTCTCATATTCTACTGTAAAGAGAATAAGATGATAAAGAAATGGGTCAAGTGATTGAAGGCCAAGTGAGATGCAGAATCTGAGAGTCCTTGATTTGCCGGAGGTGTGGAAGGAACTGATTTGGTCAGATCTGCTTGAAAGAAAATGGTGACAGGGGAAGTCTGAATTCTCTGTAGCTTAAAGTGTGGAATAACACTGCATTTACTGAACAAGGCTTTCACAAAGCAGGGTAAGGCGGTAAGACTGTGAGTAAATTATTAGAGCCAAAGCTTAAGGAAGTGCAAGAAAACTATAGGATTTCCACAGCAGCCAGGAATCCCACTTTCATTCCTTTATTCTACCACAAGAATTGCTTCTATTCATTTCTCCGGTTCAAAGGAGTAGGTTTCACTGCTGCAGCTCAGCTTATTGTGAACTTCCTGGAAGATATTTCCACCAGTAATCATCTGTACTATTCAGTCACAGATACGTGATAGTTTTAACGTTTGAGAAGTATAACTTTTCGGCCTAATTTATAAAAAAAATACAAAACCAGAACAAAAAAAACACTCTCAAAGACAGAAAAAATACATTTTTAGTTGCCTAATTAGAGTGAAAGTCTTGATGGTACTTGCTTTTAAAATGTAGTTTGTAAATATTAAAAAAAAAAAAAAAGCCGTACTCGGATGCAAAATTAAGCGTTAAAGTTCTCATAGTGCCTTACCTTTTTTAAACGCATGTTAATTGAATCCATACTTTGTGTAAATGAACACAGCTCTGCGGAGGCCATTATAGCCGTGCCAGTGTATGTTAGCTGAGGATGAATATTTAAGGAGTTGAAAGTGCTGTAGGGAGTTGCTTCGTTCGACTGTTGAATCCAAGTGGTGACTGTCAGGGTTCCCGAGTGACCGGTGCTGTAGCTGCTTCAGAGTCCCCGAGGCGCATCTTCGACGACCTTCGTTGCTTTGAGGCTAACGATGGGGTCGTATGTTGCTCCCTGCTTTTTGGTTCTCCCATTTGGACCCATAATTTTTGCTGCTAGCAGAAGTTTTCCTCTGAAGTTGTGGCCAGTGGCAGATTAGATTTATTTGAAACAACTTCAGATAAAACTTGCTCAGTTTAGAGATACTTCACCGGTAGAAAAGTTATTTAAAACAGTAATTGTCTCCGTGTGGTCTGGCCTAAACATGATCCTCTCTTTGCAACTGTTGGTAATCTCCAGTTAAATCCTGTTGCCCCTGTGTTTGTGTGGAAGCGATGCACCCCTGCATCGTTACCTGCCCTCTCTTCCAGTGTCCCCCACGAACCTCTGCTGCCCGTTGGCTCGCCGCGCCTCCGTTCCTCTCGAGGTGCGATAGCTGGACTGTCTGACCCTTTTAACGCAAGCTTTGCCCTCAGCAGAACTGTGTAATTTCACTAGCTCTTGGAAGCAGTATTTTTCCAATTAATAGCCTAGCTGTTATGACATCACAAGTTTTTTATCGTAGCTGTGTTTTGGTTTATTTTCTGATTTGCTGTTTCTGTCAACCGCTTTCTTCTTGATGGTACATGTACTAAATGTGGAGAATTAAAGTAAATCTGAGAACCACCCTTAATCATAGGGATGAATATGCTTATCTTCCTTGTTTTTTCATGCTGATAGAATCATCTAGAGCTTGTGGTTGAAATTTAAGGATCGGATTTGCTCTGTTTTCAAGTGTGTACTTTGCTTATACATAAGAGAGCAGCTTAGATTCACTAGGAATAAACATTCGCTATCCAAGAATGAAAATAATCTGCTTGATCAGTTTTTGGTTCAAAACCAGTCAGTGCCTGCGAGGAGGAGGTGGGATTCTGGTATGTACCCTATAGTTTCAGGGCACGCAGGATTTTTCCTGTATTAATTTATTTTAATAAATTCAAAAAAAAAAAAAGTTTTGGGCACCTCTGATGTGAAACTCTTCATTGTCTTTGAATATTCCAACCTGAACCTAAAAATAGGGAGGTTTTGGTACATTGCAAGAGAGTATCTGCTAGTTTTCCTGTTGTTTCAATCACTACATTGGCATGACTTTATCCTGAAATACTGTGATACAATGTCTTTTTTTTAATAATATACAGTATTTTTTATGACCAGACATTGATAATACCACTTTACTTTTGTATCTAGCAGATGTGACATATTTAGTGGTAAAGACTATTAATGTTCCTTCAGCATAAAACTTGAATGAAATCTGAAAAACTAATTTATTTCTGCAGAAGAGACAAATGAAGCTCTTCAAAATGAAGAAATCGGTCACAAAGATGATGACCAGAATCCAGTATCTACTGATAATGTGGTACGTATACCTTTCTTCTTCCACTAACGTGTCCTCCTTAATTGCTAGTTGAGGTTCTAGTCCAACACTAGCGTTTTTCGCTAGGTGAAAACGTCAGTCGAGTGTGCCGAGAGTCCTTCCCAGTTGGCCGAGCACTAAGAGGAACTGTACTCAGAGTACAGTTGTACAGTTGTACTTTGTACGAGGTGCACAGAGCTGCGTTCGGTAGAAATTGAATTGTGCGTCTCTTTCTGTGTCACAACAATCCGGTGTTCTTTTTCTGGAGTGCAAAGCACGACGCTTGGGTAGTGCTCTCCAAGTACCCAGTGTGCTAAACCAGTAAGAATAAAAAACCCTGAATCATAACTGAAAATGGTTTTCTGTAGGTTTAAGAAAGTCAGCTACCTCTAGTGCTTCCTCTCCATAGCTAACCTTGAGTATGTGAGATCAGACTGGGGTGGGTATGTTGCTCTTCCTTCCCATACCCTCGACAGGGCATTACCTAGGTGGTGTTGTCACTTGCATTCGCATTGAGTCCAACACAGTTGTTCTTGCTGTTTCTAATTGACTGCAGTGAGACAAGGAAGGAAAGACAGAGGGAGGAGTCATGGCAAATAATGCACTATATCCCCTTTGTTTAGCCTGCCTTCTCTCAAATTAGAAGAAAGGAGAGGAGGAAGAGGAGAGAAGACCCCAAGTGGTAGGGTGATTTTTATCTTAAAAGTTATCTGCAGAATGAACAGGCGATGGTTCCAGTCCCCAGTTGCACTCTTACTGCAGTCAGAGATCAAACGACGGCAGCTCAGAACGTGACGAGAACGTTTCTGTTACATTAATCACACAGACCCTGAAGTGGGAAAGCGAACAGGAGATTCCTGTCCCTCTCTGTAGAGAGGAGAGAACATTTCTTTCTTTTGTTAATACCTAATCATCTTTTGTGTAAACTGAGATCCCACGGCTGTACTTTCTGTGGTTGCCTGAATGGAAACAGCTGCCTTTTTCCTTTCTGTTTACCTGAATGGCCTGCTGTGACCTTAGATGCAATCGCTCCGAGTTGCAGGCTGATGCATTTACCATGGAGATGCAGAATGTAAAATGACAAAGGTAAAAGGTTTGCAAAGAGGATGTCCGAGAGGCTCGGCTCTCCAGGCTGCCTGAACTCCGGTATTAGATAATTTGGTGTGATTAGAGGGGGGGGGAAAGAGGAGTAGTTTTTTCGTACTCTGCTCTGAAAACTCTGTTACAAAATTTTTAAAATATATGCAGTTAAAATTGGACTAACGTACATCGGACTTGCCTAAGAGATACGGTTTTCTTATTTGAAATTCTAATCCGCTCTTTCCCCTACTATCTTAAAATGTATAATCATAAGAAAGATAGTGTGAACGTTTGGCAGTTATTTAGAGACTCTTTCCTCAAGCTGAGTCTGAAAACAAAAATACTTGAATCGCAGCGTTACTCAGGGTATGATACAGCGGCGGATCTTTGTGACGTTGAGCCTTTGAAAGGTTATCGCTTCAGCTGGGCTGTCAGACACTGAAGCACGGAAAATGTGGTTTACCCTCCCTGCCTTCAGCACGTAGTTGTGAGCTTGGTGGGTGCTACTAGTGAGAGGCTGTTAAACCTCCCTTGGAGGAATTCTCCTTGGTGATTAGAAGGAAATTCCTGATGACTGGTCTGCAGGCGGACAGAAGACACACACACGCACGTGCTACAGAGAGGAAACCTCCTCTGAAATAACACCTCAAGAGCCAGCCATTAAAGCGTATGTTGTCGGTGGGGGCCCTTGCCTACGTTGTATTAAACCTTATACTAAAAACCATAGTAACATTGTTTTAACTTCTTAGGGACATTTGCATAAATGTTCACAACTGTCAAAACAATGAAAAAACCATAAAAAAACCCCAAGCCCCTCTTACACTACCACTGCTTCCCTCTCAAAAATACAGTGAAATTTATAGTCTCGTCCAGGCAGTCATCCGTCTGAGTTGTTGAAAAAAGCCATTCTTCTCACTAATTCAAATTCCTTCCGTGTTGGAGATCTAGCTTAGATAGGAATAAAACTTAAAATCTCATAGGTGCACTAAAAATCTGTACGCTTTCTGTTTTCTCCTACTGAAATAAGCTTTTAACATAACTTTCTTACATAAGAAGGTTTTCTGTTGGGAAGAAAAACAGAACATGCAAGTGGTAAATAATGTAAAAGTGAATCTTTTAAAGCTCGAGATACCATTGGCATGCGTTTCTAAGTTCTAAGCAGCATTCAGCTTGGCCTTTAACAGTGTACCTTTAGGTATCTTTAGGAACCCACTATAAAAAGCTCCCAAGAGTTGTTGTGAATTAAGTGCAAATGTCCATGTGTATGCATTTGGAACTGTCCCTCCTATCAACAGCCTCTACTGGTTAGGGCATTTGACTTGCACTGTGGCCAAAGAAGGCCAAAGGAGACCTCGTCTTTAGTTTTTAGGCAAGAAGTAGGGCAGTTAGGAGTTGCCTGTCACTTACCATGATGTCTGTTTGCCCCCAGAGGGATAAACTTTCCTAACCTTCTTCGCCCCGCAGGAGGTCTTCAACAAAAGGCTTACAGAATAAACTGCAGGCTTTTGCGGGCTGACATGAGCCATAGTATGCGACTTAGTGCCAAAAGCAGGGTGACAAATAGCTCCTCCTCTGTAAACAGCCTGAGTCACCGTGGCAGCAGCTCTGCCTGCGGGCCGTTCCAGTTAGGATTCTTCCCGGATCTTGTGGCTGAGGTGCATGATTGCCATCTAACGGGGGCTCCACAATTCAGAATTTCTCATGAGCAAGCAAAAGGTCCTGTTACCTTCATCCTTCCGTGGCAGTTCGAGACGCGGATTGTTGTTTGTTTGTCTGATCTGTGCGTTCGGATATTTGGAGTGAACCGTTTACTTCTGTTGCAGAAAATAGAAATTATAGATGATGAAGAAAGCGATATGATAAGTAATTCTGAAGTGGATCAAATGAGTTCTCTTTTGGATTATAAGGTGAGTAACTGGACTATGAAACGTTAAGCAGGATAGTCCTTCACAGAATGTTCAGACGGGTGTATCTGTAAGGAATTTGGTGAAGGCACGTGGGAGCCTGGGACTCCTCTGCCCTTTCAGCGGTGCTGCACATCATCCTCTCGGTCACGTCTCCTCATCCTGCTTACAGCCAGACTTCCCGTATTTCAACCCAGAGGGAGGTGGGAAAAATCCCATTTCTACAGAGCAGGGACATTACTCTAGCTGTAGCCATCTGTGGCTCCCACCACGTGTCCCAAAACAAAGCAATTTGTTTAGCCTCTAAACCAGAACTTTCTTTTTGTGCGAGAATTGTTCTTTGGAGTGTTACGGCACGCTTTTACGTGATGCTGCCAGCTCTGGAAAGGGATGTAACAGCTGGAATCCTCTAATGAAACGGGGGGGGATCTGAGAAGAAGTCACTCTCGCAACGTAGTGCGGAACGTGTCTGGAAGCAGTAGTTGTGGGAGGGGGAAAAGCAGCTGGATGCCCGACAGCCGCTGTCTCCTGCCGAATGGTAAAGGTTATGCCGGCGTTACTGCTCTCCTAAGAGTCGCCGCAGTTCTCTGTTGGACATTGAGCAGGTTTTTCCGTACGTAGCTCATTTTTTTTACATAGAAAGCAGGTATGTTCTCCTAATGATAATCAATTACCGAAATAATAAACAGATCATCTTTTCAGAACAAAAGTTACTCCGTCAAGCAGTGTTTGCCTGGTAAGGGCAGTGGAGAATGAATATGGAGAGGGAATGACCTTTTCTTAATGTCACCTGTCACCACAGTGAAAGGCTTGTTGTGACAGCGTGCCCTGCAGAACCTTGTTTGTTGGTTTGTTGTCAGACATTAGTGATTAGTCTTTGTGCCTGCGTGTTTTCTGCAGAAATCCGAATTCCCTCTTTGGCTGGGCAAAATCCATTGCTAAATAGGCAACTTCTAAGCCTCCATCTGAAAGCAATGCAGTCAACTAATTTTCTTAGGAAAGCCTCAAAATCGCAGCCCAAATATTTCTCTCATTCTCAGAGCTGTTATAACCTGCAGCAGTATGGTGAGCAATGTTTTGACTGAAGAACTGTGAATTTTCTGGGGGACAAAAAACCAACAACAAACCAACCACCATTTCTAAAGGCTTGTAACAAGCCTTCAGTTCATCACATAGTCTCACTTTTTTGTATCAACTAACGTTGAATTACAGCCTGTCTAGCAAACGTAAGCATGACTATCAGAGCACCGCTCTATGCTGTTAAAAAAAAATATTTTCATCATTAAACTAAAATGCCAGCTTATGAGTTCACTATTGAAATTCGCTTATGTGATTATTTGCTGCCACCAAAACCAGCCATCAAGGAACATTTGGTATGCAAAACTGCCAGCCTAGTTAATGATATGGCTGCATAAGCAAGGGTGGGCTTTTTCTTGCCTCTGATAGCCCTCGGTAAATGCAACGCTTACCATGAAATTATCTGTGAACCTGAATGCTTACTTTCTGTGTGTATTATGCATTGCTAACGACTTCTGTGTGCGTATTTCTTTTCATTATTATCTTATGGAGGATGTACGTCTGGTGCTAGTATGCAGACACCTTTTGCAAAACTGCACAATGACTTTGATCTTGAAACGTGAACTGTTTATTTAGGTTACATGATCTTTGCAAAGGCAAATAATCAGAGAAAATGAATTTTAGCTCTACACTGATCAACAGATCTAGTGTGTTTGATCATAAGTTTGAAGGAAAAGAGATATTTGGAATAAACTGAAGTACTTTATAAATCTGAATTTTTAATTGTTTGTTATTTTATATCAAGTGATTTGCAAGTATAGTAACAGGTATTTATGCAAAGGTTGGAAAAATGCCTTTTTAGCCACAGCATGCACATTATTGATATTTCTCCATTTTGTAAATACATTCCTATTTATTCTGTAACCCAAGAGATCTTGGGGAGGTGGGTGAGCTGACGCTCCATGATACATCTCAAACTCAGCCGCACTAGAGGATGCTGTATTTTAATTTGTGATAGCTTTGAGGAAATTTCAGGTGGTTTTCCCTGGTCTTCGTGTCGCCTCTCCTGCTATAATACTGGAATTTAGTTGCTGTCTCTTCTCACAGTCAGCCTGCCTTTGCCACATCACCACTTCTAGAAGAGACCTGGGCTTTGTTTTTCTTTATTTTAAAATGGAGTTAGAAGTCATCCTTCTAAAATAAAAAGCACACTTCTTTAAAAGGTTCATGGAGACTTTGGGCCAAGTCATTAACGCTTTAATGACAGTAATTCTGAAATGCCTTGTTCGGGGTGTGACAGCGTTGGCTATCGCGTGTTTCGTGGAGGGTAACGAGGAGTGAAATGGCGTGCGCGTTTGCAGGTTTAGTGTGGCACTACTGGTCGTTCATCAGAAACTTCTGTTTGAGTCCCAAGTCTACGTGCATTGTTCTATAATTCTGTAATTTAGAACTTTTGGCTGTACTTAATACTGGTATTTGGCAGGAATCATAATAAACACATTTTCACTCATTTCACCGAAACTATTTAGTTTTAACACAAGTAGGTTTAGGTGTCGTTAAAAAGATGCAGTGCTATTTATTATTTCAGAACTTCGTGTAATTTTCCCCCACAGAATGAAGAAGTCAGATTCATTGAGAATGAGTTGGAGAATCACAAACAGAAGTATTTTGAACTACAGACATTTACTCGGAGTTTGATACTTGCTATTAAATCAGATGATAAAGAACAGCAGCAGGTAAGCCGTGACGTAGGTTTTAATAATGGAAGGTGTTTGTCATTTTGTGTTGTGTCACTCCCTTGGGTTTGTGCCGTAGCGCCCAGAGGCTTAAATCGTGATTAGGGCAGGGTTGTGCTGAACATCTTGCAGACAAAGAAGAGCTGAACTTTAAACAAAAGAACGATCTTGCAATCCACACAAGCAATGCCACGGACAAAGAAGTGTCACTTTTACAAAGGGACAGCGGGTGCGCCAGGATACACTGAGGGACTGGGCTTTGTCTGGTGTGAGATCTAAGACGGGAGATCTGGGAAAAAAAGCCAGGCTTCTTCAGTTTCACTGCACCACATTTAATACATAAGCGCTTCTTGCTTGCTTGGATCGTCTCTTGTATGAGTAACATTCTGTGCTTGATTTGGAAGAGATTTTGTTGCTTTTATTTTTTTTTTTCCTTTTGCCTTTCCAGTCTGCAGTGTTTCAGGTGTAAAGATAGAAACTGTAACTTGCAAGAAAGAAACTTAAAACGCTTTTATGTCCAAAAGAAATTTGGCTTGTGGTTGTTTTCCATGTTTTTCTCATAAAACCATCTGAACTGAATATAAAGAGAAGTAAACTTCAAATCTTTGAGCTAATCCACAAATCGCTGTGACAGGTACCATCTTGTATGCAGCATCTAGTTCCGTCACCTGCATGATCACGGTATAGCATGGTTATGTATGTTTTAAAGCTTTTGCGGTTAAAAATATGTGAATGAAATAAACTAATATAAGTAAATCGGTTTCGTCCAGTTTGGAAAAAAAAAAAAATTTTGTTGAGCTGTTTCCACAGTAGCTTAAGTAACGTCTGGGATTGTTGTTGTAAGGTACATCATCTTACAACACCGTTTTCCTTCTTTCAGTATCTCGCCGATACCAATACTGACCTTTTTACCCATCCAGTACCAACACTGATCGAGAAGCTCAACGCCCTTGTTTCGCTACGTGTTTAGCAGACATTTAATGCTGACATAAACCACGTACCTAATATTGTATTGTAATATTTTTTACTTACAGGCACTGCTCTCAGACTTACCTCCTGAACTAGAAGAAATGGATTTCAATCATGCATCCCCAGAGCCTGATGATACCTCATTCAGCTTGTCGTCTTTATCAGAGAAAAATGCCTCAGACAGTTTGTGATTTATTTTTTTTGATTGACAGAAAAGAAGCCCTGCATAACGTGTAGGTTTCAAGAGAACAGCATTTTGCTACCCAGTGTTCTTCAGTCCAAAAAAGAAAGCCCAAGGTGAAGTAGACCTTCCTGAAGGATGACTGTAGTATGTCATGGCTACGGTTTGCAGTGTCAAGAAATTTCAAATGTTGTTTTAGGTAAAGGAAAGAACTGTGTGAGGAGAGGTTTCACGTTTAACAGTTTGGCCTTGATTAGGATAACTTCTGACTTTCCAGACTAACTCTTGCTCTGTAGCAAAGTCTTTTTGAGCAGGGATCCGAGAATGGGAAACAAATGTCCTGTTACACAGACAGCTAATTCTTCAGAGTTGCTTGCTCACCGGTCCTGTTTATTATTTCTTTCCCCATTTTTACTCAGGTAGGTGGACTAAAAATTGGGGATCCAAATAGCATAATGGGCTTTTTATGAGTTGTGCTTGAACACTTTTGAAAATCTGAAATTAAACTAAAATGTTTTTCATTACGTGACTTCAGATTGTTGCATCTTCCATTTTCTGACCAAAATAGCTGAAAAAACTTTGAAAGGCTAACTGAAAACTTTGAATTACCGTCAATAAATTATTAATGTAAAGAAGCAGTCATAAGTGTGGCAACGAATTAGATGGATATGGGAAGCCTGATAGCTGCAGAGCGTGACTTTCTGATATTCTCACAGTAGCAATGGGATTAGATGTTTACACTACTATTTAGGGTTTTATGAATGTAGTTACAGTTTTTATTTGTCAAAGGCTGAGTGCTAAAGTGCTGTTCATTGTTTTAAGTATTGGTTATATATTTTTCCACAAACTTTGCTCCATTTTATCAAGACACTGTCATAAATCCACAGCTGTCATTGCAGCCTGAAAGCTACTCTAGTGTTTGGAATTGAGTTTTGCAGATCTTCTGTATGTGACCTGTTTTTGAAGCAGCCCCATCTGACTAATTTTTTGGCAACTGCCAGGTGCCATTTCTAAACTGTGAGCTTGACTGCTGGCAGTGGCTGAAATGAATTTCTTCTTTCCCAGCCGTCATCGACATTGAATCCCTTTGCTCGTCTGATGGGTGTGCAGACACATTCAGATAAATTTAGTAGGGCATGTAGGTGCATGCCCGTGTTATTGATGCTGTATAACTTCTAATCTGACTGTTCCTCAGCAAGCATTTTTGAAACGGATACCTTCACAGTCTGGTAAAAAGCCTGATCTTTCAATTTTATGCCAAATAATCATTTACTCTGGTGAGTCCTTATTCATGCAGTACAGTAAGCAATCCCCTTAATTTCAGTGGGAGATCCAAGGTGTAGCTCAGAAAATCCAGAGTGTTGGGGAAATAACACCTTTTCCCTCCATACCCTTTTTAATACTGGGATTAATTCACGATTTAATTTTTTTCTCAGTCTGGCCTGTTCCTCCTTAATCATTGCTACATCTTGGTTTTTTTTCCCTTGGTATCGGTAGGGAGCTCTGTTCTTTCAGGATTTTTTCTGCTTCTATGTTGTCCTTGGGCATGGGGAACTTTTAACAATATTGTTAAATGTCAGCTGCGTAAAGGATAGTAGCAGTTTTAAAAGCTGTTTAAAAAAAAAAAACCAAAACAACCACCAAACAAACCAAAAGAGTTTCACAGTTCTGGCTGCTATACAATTCAGTTAGTTCCCAAAAGACCTCTTACCGTCTATTGTGCAGAGTAACCTGGCAAAAGCAAGCTGTAGGGCTTGTATTTGAGTTTAGGCATTAAAACTCAGAGTAGAATCCCAGGAGGGAGGGAGGGCACTGTGCGTAACCAGGAGGTAAGTGGTAGGGTGCTCATCCTTTCGCTGCCCGAGCTGAAATGTCACATCCTGGCTGGCAGACACGTCCTTACAGCCTTACTCGGAGGAGCGGTATCTCACTTGCCTGATGAAATGAGCACCAATCTAAAACTAATTACGGTTTGGGAGCAAAGATCACTGTACTATCCTTCAAATGTAAGACAGAGCTCAACTGTAATTCTGCTCACTCTGAAAAAGTCATTTATAAAGGGTTTTCTATACTGGGTTAACAATGCTTTCTATCACTGTTCTCTCCGGATAGGAAACTTGTGCCGCTGACAGTGAAACCTCTTGTTTTCTGTGTGCTGAAATAAAACAAACCAGTGCTGTGATTTGCCACTACTTGGACCGTATTTTCCTGCTGCTTCCACCAAAATTCCCATGACAAAAGGCAGGATACTCTTAAAGAGAGCTCTTGATTTCATGGTCAATTAAGTCATCCACCTGTATACAAGAAAAACTTTCACTGATGATTCATATTTTGCCGTGTCTTGCTTCTATCTCATATGCAAAACAAATTGAAGGAATTAATTTTGAATTAACTGCTACCAGATTCAAGCAATTATGGTAGTCCCTTTTCTTGAGGAAGCCGGAATCTCGTCAGGACGTGCAGCCAAAACTCTAGCTGCAGTCAACGCCCACGTCATCCCGTGGGCATGTTGTTCTTTGGTCCTTGTCTCTTGTAGGGTGACAAGACAAAGCATAGTGAAGCAGTTGTGTCTTCACATCCTGAAACACTTGACAATATTACAGGATATTCAGGAAGAAAGAGTATAAATTATATTCCTGTATAACAAAATGCTATATAGCATAATGCTGGACAGCCTTTCTGCATTGTAGGGATTTTTTTAGATGTCAATGTATATTTCCTGCCGTATGTAAAACAAGAATTTTAATGATATACTACCATTACTGGTATTTTAAATGATTGCAGCAACAATAGTTCTGCAGTACAGTGGCTGAAGAGCAGCTCATGAGGTCCTGTAACTGTAGAACACTTAACCATCCTTGAGAGTTACGAAAATACATATCCAAGTATCGCGCTGCAGAGTAGCACCGCACACGTGCTTTGTAATTTAGGGATTTTTTTTGTTTGTTTGCTTGTGTCCCTGACAGGCAACGTAATGTGCTAATGGGGTTTGCAGATTGCATCCCGATCCGTGTAACTTGTTCAGCTGGAGCTTAGAACAGTGTGAGAGAATCGGGCATGTCCCTTTCCAGCCTCATCCTAGCGATTGTCTGGCGAGCATCTTACTGACAGGCATCGCGTCCTGATGCACAGGCACCGGGATGCTCGTTGCCAGATGGAATTCTGGAAGTTCTTCAGACGGCAGAAAACGGCGGGGGTAGCGCTCTGGGCCCTTGGCACGTTCAGATTCGGTTTGTGGTTGTTTACTCTGGTCATAGGATGGTAACGAAAGCCGACATTAAGTGCTAGTTCATCATTGGCATAGACTTCCCATGACGGATAAAGCTAACGCTGTGGTGCGTTGCGATGACAGAAGCAAGCCCCCCTTGCTATTTCGGTGGTTTGGCTCTGTAATTCGAATAACCGCTGCAGCAGGAGGGCCACGTATCGATGTTTTCGTCGTCTTTCTGCGAAGGCTCTGCCTTGCCTTGTGAAAGATGACTTCCCCGGCGTTGTTTCTTCCTAATGCATCTGTCGGAACGTGAATGATGAAGTACGTCTTTGTGAAGAAACCAAAGTAGAAACGGGTAGTTCAGAACAGACACTTGAAACCAGAGACAGGATGCTCGCTCTCCTTAGGGAGCAGTGAAAGTCTTTGATGCTAGCAAGCTTGCTTATAGTTAAGAAAGCTGTTTCCTGAAGCTATGCCTCCTTTCATTTCCCTGCAGATGATGCTTCTGTCAAGTCTATAGGTCTAACAGGAGTGAGTAATAGTAAATATTGTAATAGGAGAAGTTTTGGCAGATTTGAAAGTACACGAACAGATGTACTGTACAAGTGTCAGTTTTCTTGAGCGCTTGGTTCTTGAAGCAGCACTGCACTTTAATCTTTCCAAGTATTTCTTTTTCGCTAAGGCAATAAAAAGTCTGAAAATGACAAGCAGATCGTGGGCTTTGCAGTCCTCTGAGTGAAAAAAGGAAGGTACCGGTTATATCGTCATCTTCTTAAACAGGGAAGCAGCTTATCGAGTCCCTTCACCAAACGGAGACGGCTGTATCTGCTGCTATGGTTGTCCAGTTGAAACGATAGGACAAATCAGCAGTATGATGAAGATCCTTATTGTGGGAGTGGAAATGACTGCTTGGAATCGATCAGCTATCCGCTTTGGGATCTCGATTGCACTACCCTATTAGTAACACTACAAAGAAATGAATGCACAGCACTAACTTCTCCCTAGGTGCTCTAGTCGTAGCTGACTGTTGGTCTCAGGATACTGATAGCGTAAGGAAAGACAATAAGACGCCTAAGTGGAATAGCACAGAAAATCTGAAACACGAAGAATTCGTAACTTGCAATGTTGCAACCAAAAGCTTGATGTACTACCTCCAGCCCCGCTGCCCGGATCCTTCAGGTCGGCCAGTGAACGACGAGGCTGCTCTTACATGTTAGAAGGGCAGGCAGCTGTCTAAGCTTCAGCGTGCGTTGCGCGATTCTGCCCCTTCTGCCCCAAGTCATCGTAAGGTTGAGCGAGTTGCTCAGTTGTGTGATGCCTGATCAAAGTTAGAGGATGGTTAGTGAGGAATCTCCAGCTCGTCATTAGAAAACACCGAACCTGGTTTATGGGCTCCGATTCCTCTACCCAATTAATATTTTAGCTCATGGGCCAAATGTGAAATCTTAAAAGTTACGAGCAAATATAAAAGAATAAGCAGTACTACAAAATCGGGTTTTTCCATGGCAGAGTAGGGCTTTATTCTGATTAAAGACTACTTATTTGTCTCGGAAAGGCAGCAGCTGACATTTTGGTCAGAAGATGCCAGACACAAACGGGGCAGAAAGTTGGGCTTCTGGTGGTTCTTGTTTTTAAACGAGTGAGCAATCCTCTTCGATAAGAGAGACGCTTAAGAATGTTCCTGTAAGGAGAATGGTTTCAGGTCAGTGCTGTGGTTCTGGTGAACACTTTACTGTATTGCTGAACGAAGTAAAGAATTCTTTTCAGATTCTGTATTACATTTTACACACACTACCTCCGAACCGTGGCACCACCTTTAAAACCACACAGAAAATGTGAACTTAAACATTTTTTTTAACGTTTTATAGGCAATAAATTATTTCCAACACGCATCCTTCAATTTTGTGCTTGTTTTTTAGTTGCGTGAGAGACATGCAGTTTGGTTTTTATTTTAGTACTATTTTTATGCATTTGTCTTAAACACAATCTGTGGACAAGGAAGTAATAAAGATGTGATGTTAGGGAGAAAAGATTAGCGTATGGTAATGGTAGTAAATATTTCTATTGAAGCTGAAGGGTGATGTAGTAAATGGGCTAGCTGTGCTATTTTGGCACAGCTACTGTAAGGAATGGATGTTATCCTTTATTCCGGTACTAAATGATTGTTGTAACATTTCTCGATCTATCATAGGTTAATTTATCAGAGAAAACAGTCAAATAATGAGTCTCAGCAATGTAATGAAAAGAAATAGGATTTTACATTTCCTGAGACGCAGCAGTTCATAAATATGTCCTTGCATTTTTATTTCAGCTATTGTTTCTTCTTGTTTCTTTTTTGCATAACAATATGTATAAAGACCGTGTAGAAACCATTTGGATTTGCTTGGAAGCAAGCGTTAAATTAAAACGAATCGGTAGCAAGCTAAGGTTTAAATGTAGGTGTAGGCCATGTTTTGTAGTCAAGTTGCATCTTGAAAGAGTCCCTATAACCTCCCCCATCCCATCTGTCTCCCCGAAATGCACGGGGGAAGGTTGAGAGGATGTACAAGCCTCTTCAGCCCGGGGGTGGCGGTGGGAACGAGACGCGAGGAGGCATTTCAGTCGAGTAGCAGAAGTGAAGACCCTGGGGTTTTAGTCAAGAAAATGACAATAAACTAAAAAGTGTCTAGATCTTGGAAGACGAGAGCTTCTGCTTTCTCTTCAGATTTTGTGGAACACCGTTCAAAACGTCATTGGCAAATCCACTGAGTTGCGTTAGGGAAAAATTGTATTCTCCAACGGAAGTTGTATAATTTCCATGACTATTTCTAGAATTACCGAGTGTATATGAATACACAGACGCATATTTATAATGTGCACAGCTATACTGAACTTGATCACCATATTAGCAGCTACAAAGGTATTTTCACTTAAAATATGAATGTAATTCTTCTAAAATGTATTTTATTTGCTCTCCTTTTTAGGTCTTACTATATATTGATTACATAGTTTTGAAATGTAGTCAAATACGTCCATACAAATATTGTTTATCGTTTAACTCCTTGCAAAACTGGTAACTTTTAGGCTTGGAAACTTATTAAAATGCCCATAATGACAGTATTTCTAAGTGGTCTTGGCAAATAAAGGAACTGCTGTATTTACGAAGAGATAATGAATCTTCTGCCATGGTAACTTCTGCTTCAGTGTCACTATCAGTTTGATTTTAAAAAAGAGATCCTGGAAATCTAAATATTGTTGTAGAACTTGGATGTTTTCCTTAGCCTACAAAACAAGATAATTCACTGTCTTAAAACTTGTATCATTTCTTTCTGGGCCAATTCGTTAAGCTTTGTAACCTGAGTGTATTACTGAGTTTCTCTGTGAAAATCACTATTTATATTGCATTTCTATTATTTGTATCAGTATGTGTAGCAAAGAAACTACTACAAATCTTAAACTGAAGTACCTCCACTATGGTCCAGGACATACGATCTTGGCTTATTTGAAAGATGGATGCCTAGTGAAATATTCCATACATTTGTATTGATTTTTTTTTCCTGTATATATAAGGGTATTTATAATCTTGTATTAACAGATTCATCATGAGAAATGCTTATTTCCTTCTTTAGAAGCCTGCTCAGCTATTTTTATATAAAATGTTGGTCTTCACCTCAATTTTTTTTTGTGAAAAGTTGTGCCATAGATATTTTAACTTATCCACAGATAGTTTACAGAATTTGCTTTGATTTGTCTTTAGTTAATTATTTTTTTCCTCAAACTGTTCTAAATTGTTTTCTTCTCCAAATGCGTCTCAAGGTTGTTTTGCTTTCTTAATTTTTTTTTTTTTTTTTAAACTTTTGGAAGATACCTTCATATGCATGCTTTGGTAGATCAAGTTTTTCCTCTGCAGTTTATTCTTTATAGTTTAGCAAAAAAAAAAAAAAAATTGAAGTAATGCTTGTACAAATGTATCTAGAATGGCCCAAACGGTCAGAGTAAAGGGCTATTTAGCATTGGTAAATTTGTCTACTAGACTCAAGGATATTTTTCTACATCTGTCAAGTTTGGGACTATGGAGAAATGAAATAAAGGTTAACTAACTCCTTTTCCTATATGAAGTTCTCAGTTTTTGTATTTATTATTGTCTTGGAAAAATCCAGTCCCGTTCCAAGTATCAAGAGTTAATGTCAGGGCTCGGTGTCGGTGCAGGCACGTTCGCTTTCTGCTTCCCCACTTCTTCAGTTCTCACCCTATCACTAGGCAGTAGGAATCTCTGAAATAAAACCATTTTCCGGTTCTCTGGGTAGAATTTAAGAGGCAGCAATATTTATGGCAGCAACGCGCAAGCTGAACACAGGTGGGGGACAGTCGGCAATCGCTGGCTCCCTCATGCTGGACTGCAGAGTCGTTTGCCATCCGGCACATGGCCTGAACAAAAAATACTTGTCTTTTTGTTAAGAAATCTTTTTAAATTTTTATTTTTTTTTTTAGTCTTTAAATTTTTTTTAAAAGAAAAAGAAAAGAAAATGTTTACCGACGTACAGTTCTCAGCAGCTTACACGGTTTTCTGTGTTTATAAAAACAAAACAGAAATTGGGAAAACAACTTAACCGCCAGTGTAGTTTTGCAGCAACCTGGAGGAGAGACCCTGTGTTTACTTCAGCCATTCCTCATAACGAGTTTTTGTCCGTTTGGAATAGCGCTGGGCCGTGCCGGGGAGGGATAGAGCGCTGTGGTGCCCGTCAGCGGGGATCTTTGCGGGGGGGAAATAGGTGCTGTTTATTGGGTGGCATTAAAGAATATCTTAAATTAATTCATTATTACTTTTATGGAGAGGCTTTTCAGAATTATATACAGAACTGGCAACCCTCTGTCCCGGAAGCACTTCTGAAATGTTGGCCCTTTCCATAACGTGAATTTATGGCTAACAAAAACAATTAACGTACAGCGCTAACAGCAGCTCAGGCTAATTTCGGCGAACGCTTGATGCTTAAGGGCGTTGATTTGGGGTGGCGGGGGTTAAGTTATTTTGGAGATAGACGTGAGCTCTCTACGTCGCTATTAATCGTGGTACATTTCTTAGCACACGCTACCTTGAACATCTCCAGAGCTGAATTCCGTGGCCTCGGACTGCAGCTGGCAATCCAAGCGATTGGTTTCATGTGCTGATGGAAATCTGGCAAGAATTGTTAGTGCCGATTTCTGTTTTCTTTTTGAGCAAACGTAGGTGATGAAAACAATACCACAGCTGTCCCAAAGAGCTAACAGTGTGATACCATGACTATGGGAAAGAATTTATTTCAAGACCAGGACTAGCCAGAGAAAAATAGCTGCAAGAAATCCCACAAAAAGCGGCTTTTTCACGTGGAATCTGCCCTTCCAGGCTTGGCAGGAGACCAGTAGTGCGTCCAGGCCGGGCTCCTGCCCGCGCCGCTTGAGACAAGGACGCGTCCGCGAGGTTCAGCCTCATCACCGCGTTACCCAAGACTGCTTTTGTTCACAAACGCTGCCAGATGGCAGTGTAGCTACATCCATACGTATCGCATAGGCACACGTGCGCTCACCTGGCTCTTTTAAACTGCAGATATGCATAAACCCCACTGCTAATAAAATTTTCTGTGCTCTGAAGTCAACTGAATTCATCCCAAACGTGGAGTTAAGGCCACGTCCAACTTCTGAAGCGACGGCTGCGGAGGAGGAGGTTGAAAAAAACAGAGATAGTGTGAAGCGGAGAAATGAAGAGGAAGTAAATCTGTCCAGCACAAAAGATTTAGTAACAAATTTATAGGTGACACTGAATTTGGATGTTTTGGGGGAAAAATCAGCCCCAAGCAGGGATGGTGGCTGTCGCTGTATTGCCACCTGGTGGCAAAAAAAAACAATAATTGGGGGGAAAAAAAATGCCTTAAACTCTCCCCACACTTCATATTTCAGAATGAGCAACTATTTCTATCTAGATGAAGAATAAACTTAGTATTAAAATAAGGAATCTGGCATTTAGTGACAAGGAGATTGAGAGACTGAATGTGCAGCTGTAACTCTGCCCTTTTAGTTATGAAATTGCACTAGCGTGTGTGTGTGTGTGAAGGAATAAAGACAGAAAGGTTTGATACGGAGTTCTGTATCCTTAACGGTACCTTCCGATTTGGCTTGGGCTTGGAGCTTTGGTGTGATCATCTGCAGAAGTTGGACCAGTGCATTCAAGTAGGCAGGTCAGGAGTAAACTTGTTTGGGTTTTTGTTAATTCAGTGCTGTGCAGAAGTAGTAACTAAATAGGATTTTCAGGACAATATCTAAAGAGACTCGACTTAGTACTTTTGCAAAGCCAGTGAAGAACAAGAAAGTACGTATCAGGTACACAGAGTTTCCTGGATCTGTTCAAACCTGAAGGAAACTCTTCCCAGAAATTCAAGTGAGGCATCCAGGGACTTGCAGCCTGACACAGAGCCTTCCGGCCGTTTTGTATTCTCTCCAGCCTGAACGTTGTGTTTCTATGAGAAATGCCTGTAAAAGAAACGCTATCGAAAAGAGGATATAATACTGTCTGCGGCCACCCGAGGAGGCCTGCTGAGGTGTACAACGGTCTGAGAAACTTCCATAACTGTTGGCTTCAGGCAGAGGGAGGTTTTTTTCTCCTGGAAAAAGGCTGGTGCAGGGGAGTTGCTCTGGAAGAGGGTGGTACTCTGAGCCTCCGGCTGTGATACCAAGTGCTGCTCCACAAGGAATTAGGTTTGGGGGCACCAAAGCTGCTCCATCAGATGAGGTGATGTGCGGCAAGCAGGGGCAGCCTGGGCGGCCACTCTGTCCCCATGCTCCTGCTGCAAAGGGTGAGGGGAATTGATTGTGGAAGGAGAAAGAAACAGAAAAAAAGGTGTTTTCTGGTTCTTTACTTGCAGTTGTTTGTGTTATTTTAGTGGGGAAGAAAGGAGGAGGAAAAGGGAGGCTCTGTTTTCCTGCCAGGGAGATTTGAAATTTTTCAGACTTTATCTACTATTTTTATCCTGGGTTTTGGTTATTTTTCACTGGATACTGGAATAATCTTGAACTGTGTAAGATTTTTCGCTACAAAGAAAGCTCATGACGTTTTTGTGAAAGACAGATTCTCACTAGCCCCAATCTTCCCACAATGGTCTCCTCTTGTCTGTTTAATGTGAATTTTCAGTTAATGGTCTGTTACCTCTTTCTTCAGGAGGGTTTTGGGTACAGCTGACCCAGGCTGCGGTGAAGGGGGAGAGGAAAGGGTCATGTACCGACACTTGCTTGAACCAGCCCTGCCTTTTGGTCTGGAAGGCCTTAAAAACCAAGGCTGCAACGTGATTATTTGGGCATGAGGCCAGCTGTATCGCCCGCCCGCTCCGAGGGGAACCAGCCTTGCCGGGTGAATGGAGGAGCTGTGCGGAAAGCCCCGTCTCAGACAACAGCGTCGCCATCTTCTAGAGGGACACGCTGGATCTCATCTGTCGTGTCCACGTGAATCAAACATCAGGTGATCTTTCTTCCCACTCCGCTGGTTCCTTGTTTCTCCCATCTCAAATAGTTACCCAGCAAAACCCTCTGACATGCTATATATGCAGTGATGTATTTAATTGGTGTCTCCGTGTTTTGACTCCTCTGTCCCTGCAACAGCCAGGCTTTGCATCCCCCAGCAGTCCCACACCAGTTTAGATGTTTCTCAGCTCTGCTAAGGCAAGGAGCAATACNGAGGGGTTCAAGAAATGTGTGGATGTGACACTCCAGGACATGGTTTAGTAGGCATGGTGGTGTTGGGTTGATGGTTGGACTAGATGATCTCAGAGGTCTTTTCCAACCTTAATGATTCTGTGATTCTATGATTCTAAGGGCAGAGCTGTCCTGTGCCCTTCAAAACCCCAAACAAGAATCCCTGCAGCAGGGGAGCATGGTAGCATTGTCACTTCTTGTGTGCACAGCGGGAGCCTCTGCCAGGGCTGAGCCTCTCCGCAGGTCAGGTACGGGCCTGCGAGGGGGTGCAGACCCTGAGTGGGGAGATGGGGAAGGGGTCCCTGGGGGGGCACCCTCCAAAAACAGCTTCTTAACTTCAAATCAGTGGACATTTTCTTTTCTCCTTAGGTTAAGTTTCCTTCCAAATAGCTGAAGCCCTATTTAAAAACTTTCTTGCCAGTTTGAGGCTTACGAAGTGGAGAAGTCTAGAAGAGAGCTAGTGGTGGTAGCTATGTCTGCTGTTGACTTGCCTCATCCTCCCAGGTGACCACTCGGTTCAGAAAACCAAGACTGTGCTTGCGTAACGGGTGCTTCTTTCCCCTCATTATGGAACAAGTGATACTGGCATGAGACTATATGTGCAAGCATATACCAGCAGGTACACCCCCACCAAAGGTGAACGGAGCCCATAGCAGGAGAGTAGCAACTGCACCAGGAGGCCACATCTCGGGACGGCCAAGTCCTTGAGATGGCTCCTGAGAGCAGGTATCTGCCGTCCAATGCTGCGCACAGCAGAGCGCCGTGCCTTACAGGTATGCCTAATGAAGACTACGCGTTAATTTGCCTCTGGTTAATATTCTGTTAATGCTTTCACTCTGTAATAGTTGCAAACCCATTGCAACCAAAATCCCTTAGACCTTATTTCCAATAATAGTAAGTGAATGGCTCACTGTGATCTGAACTATAAACAGATTTTATGAATTCTGCCAGAATCTTAATATTTAATTATTTCTTTATGCCCACATGTCTTTCCTGGATTTCTTAATTCTGCCAAATATTTAGCTCAGCAATCTCTTCTCTCAGCAACCCACACTCTCCTAGCTACATAATCTCATTTTTGGACCATTATTTAAAATTTCAGCATTTTTACAGAGCTGGCCAAAGAAGCAAAACTGATCTGAGAGGATTAAAACAAATGAACGTGTTCAGCTCTTGTTTGTGGATCAGGTTGTTTGCTCCTCACGTGAAACCTGGGCTGCCAAACAGCAGGCTTTGAAGGCGACCACGTAAACCTGAGTGAGCCCCAGCGCTCCTTTCCCCGGCTGGCACTGACCCTTGGCCCAGGCTCCTTCTTTAACCCTTCACAGGGCGAATCCCCTCTGAGCGTGTCTTTTGCCTCCCCCTTGCGCTCAGGGCCATGAGAAGAGGATAGATATGTTTTTGCTTGCCCTATGATCACATTTCAGAATATATGGTTTTCTGAGTTTCATTTCTTTAAAATATAAATTTATCTAAAATTTCTTCTTATAAGACCCCGAGTGCTTGGCTGAAAATGTCATTTCTTGCTGCCATCAGTGGGCCATGAGCTCACTTGATGCCTGCTGTGATCTGTTTCCTCCTCAAGAAACGGGATGAACGTACATGTCTTAATTTTCAGAGTATGTGTTGCTTATTTGTCTGAATGGCACATAGGAAAAAAGAGAGAGGAAATGAGGTAATAAAACCCCCCAAATTTGTGCAAACATTTGTAATGAAGAGTCGTATCACCTTTGTATATTGTGTTTGATTATTTTTCCCCCCCTTAAATCAACTTTCAGCTGAAGAAGCTATCTAAGATAACAGATATTCAATCATCATTCACTGTAGCTGCTTGCTCAGGCATTCTGCCGTAGAGGGGTGCAGGAGCAGCTGGGGCTGACGGAGCCATTCCCCTGACATGCTCCCACCCGGGACGGGGACAGGGACGGCCGGCATCGCCGACCGCTCGCTGCTCCCACGCCGAAGCAATATGTTGATTCACTCCGTAATTGATTTGGGCAACTTGAGGCAATCGGTTTCCAAGATACCACATCCTTCAGATATTTAAAAAATTGTAACTCTGGCAGTATATTATATTTAAATGTCGATGTATAATGTGTGTGTATATATATACGCACACTCATAGGTCCCTGTGTGAATTGAAAATGTGTAGATGGGCAGGGACACGTGTGTAGCTCTTGCAGCTCACCCAAAGAGGCTGCCGGCGGTTGGTTCAGTGGGTGGCCCCTCTCTGAGTCACCGCTCAATCAATATCTCAGCACGGCCTCAGACGTTCCTGTTGGCTCTGCTGCCCCGGGGTTTTCAGTGTAGCTCCAATTAACATCCTGGCCACGCACAGTTACTAAAGACTGATTTCAGAGTTTTCTTTTAAATACAGGGGCAGTGACCAGTTCCAGCTCAGCAAGGTACATTTTGTTTGCTGTTTCTGCGGTTCCTCACCATCGCCTCCCCACCTCCGTGCTACTGAGCGGCTGCCACATTTCATGTAGGGATCGCTGCCTTTCAGCGGTGAATGCTTGGCTTCCTATATAAAGAACATGTCTAAGGAGAGAGGAAACTCTGCCGTGATCTCCCTCTGGCTTTCCAACAAAAAAAAAAAAAAAAAGTTCAAATATTGGTTAAATTGGTTGAATATTACAAGTCCCTGGAGTTGCACATACATCTTTGTGAGCTCTGTTTTTCCGTGCATGAAAAGAAAACTCCTGTACGTAGAGGAAGAGATGAAAGCTCTGAAGCAGGCAGGAGGGGAGGGGATAACCTGGAAGGTGGACAGGGACAGGGACACACGGGTCACCCCATCTTGGACTGGCTCTGCAGGTGCAGCACAGTGCCGAGCAGGAATGAGGGGAAGTGCCCAGAAAGGCAGAGTTCCCAAACTCCCTGCTTTGGGCTTCTGGAGCAAGAGCAAGGCCTATTTAAATCCTGAGGTCTGGCATGAGCCAAACTTAGGCAATGCAGAGTTTTGCCTTGTTTTGAGGTCAAGACAAGGTATAAAATATGTTAAGAATGGAGATAAAACAAAGGCTTGAATTTGTGTCCTCCTAGGTTTGTGACCATCGTGATTTGGATTTGAATTTAAAGAAGGGATCCGAGATGACCCAAATCCTCTTTTCATCCATCTCTTGGCTGTAGGTAGCAGCAGGAAACCACAGAGGAACCATAAGGGAACAGAACCAAACCAGCTTGGAACTACAGGTAATAAAGACAGATTAAACTGACAGACAAAACATCAGCACAAGTACCTAGTGGAGAAAGACAAGCCTGTAAAGCAAGGACAACCCTGTGAAATAGGGTCACAAACGCACCAGGTGCCAGAGACGGACATACAGGTCTCGGGGAAGAAAGGAAGAGTGGCAGGGAATTGGGACCAAACCACAACAGCCTTCTTGTTGAGGGTGTAAAGAGGGGCTCGTCTTGGTTGACAAATCAGAAATAGGGTTGGAGAAGTCACCTGAAGACGAGAGTGTCATCCTGGACTGCAACGATTCGGTTTGGCCCGGGTTCAGATGGAACAGACTTCTCGGAATGAGCCCTGGTGCAGTATGGGTGCTGCACACCATGTTGATGATGCTGCCTGTAGGTGTATCAGTGGGATGAAATGACGGTTGATTTTTGGCTCAATAAGTTAAAAATAAAACCCAACCATTTTTTGTTTGGCTATATCCTCACTATAAGCTACATATTGTGGAATTTTCATTGAAACATTCTAAAACTGTATTACACACAAAAAATAAAATCTGTGCACAAAATAACAATTTGTATTAAAAGCGATATAATAATTATAAGCAGAAATTCAAATACAATCCATTAGAAAATCTCCTGCTCAAGAGGTTTTAAAGGCTGTTTTTACCCTTACCTAGTATTAACGTTGGGTTACTTATTATTTTCCATATCCTAAACATTTTACAATGATGAGTATTTCTTCTAAAAGTATTTCTTAGTGCAAGGAAAGAGATCTTGAACTGATTCAACTCATGCCCTGAAATAACCTGAGTCACTCCAGCTTTCTCTGGCCAAGATCTGACCCGACAACTTTAATTTACTTTTTTTGGTGACTCCTGCAACTAGTTAGTCACTTAAAATATAACCATAGGCTTATGTGTATTTCTTATTTGCAGTAAAAGAAGGGAATTGTACCTCTGAAGGGCTCTTGCAAGAACTGCCCGGCAGCGGTGGAGCCAGCGTTGTGCCATGCTGGTGGGGAGCAATGCCGACCATTTCCAGCTCAGACCCTGGCTGAAGCAGACCTTTCTCAGATGCTGTTTCTGAGAGATGTCTCCATGTGCTGCACCAGGATTACAATAACCCACACGTATGACTGGAGCTCCCCGAGGAGTCTAAATCTCTCTGGAAATCTGAAGGATGATGCAAAAAGGTTTTCGCAGCTCTCTGAAATGGATGCCAGCTGAAAAATGGACTGTCTGGAGGCAAAACAGCCAGTTCTGTAGCACTCGATGTGCTTAATTTTCAGCAGACTCAAGAAGAAATTAAAACACAAATTGAGAAGCGCTGCACTCCTGTGGAGATAAAACAGAAGATTTTTTTACATAGACAGTGGGATGAGGATAAAAACAAAGGAGGGCTTGGGGCTGCATTAGGGCTGATCAACCTGCTTGTTGTTTGAGGGGTTAAGGACCCCCGTAAAAGCTCCAACCATGATTTTCTACTCAAAAACATTTTGAGGAAGGAGGGACTGAGGTCCTTGGAGTGTCTGTCAACAGAAAATAACTCAGTACGTGTGAATATTTCAATACTGTTGAAACAAAACTGCATTAGCAGTTGTTTTGGCAGGTGCTTTTCAAAATGAACCACCAGCCTGTGCAGATTAATCGCCCGCTTTGGAGGCAGTGCTTTGGTAAGAAGATGTTTGGTTGTGCTCAGCAGCCGAGGTGTTTTGTAGGTGAGCTCTCTTTCTCTTTTTTCCAACTCTACAGTGTATAATGAAATGTAGGTGTCACTTTGACATGCCAATAGCATTAAAAAAGCACTCCCAGAGTCTCAGAACAACTTTGGAAGAAGCCAGAACTGGAGGGTTGAAGTTAAACAAACAAGCAGACAAACAAGGAATGACAATTTTCATCTCCCCAGAGCTTTCCGCAGCTATCGGTGGGTTAAGCAGATCTATCAGTGTGACACGAGGGGAGTTGAAGGAAATGCTGAGCACTCAATGCGACGTTTTACAGAGGAAAAACCTTTCATGAAGAAAATATTTATGGCAAAATGTTCTCCTGTCTAGAAAAATGATACAACGAGTTTAGCCCATTGAAATCGTATCTAACTTTGTAATGGGACTTGGGCACTGCAGGAGCCCTGTGCTGGTTCTGCACTCAGATAAGCATCATCCTTGCTCAAAACAAATGCCATCTCTCAATAATAAATGGGTACATAGTTTTATTTGTAGCTGTTGATACAGATAAAATCGTCTCTGAGTGAAAGCATCTTCCATCTAGTAAGCTAAATAAGTAATACTAATAGCTGGATGTAAAATGTCTGTAAAAACATAAAATACTTTATAACTTACAAAAACGCATTAAGCAATGAGAACTTTGTCATAACAGAAGAAATACATTACTTCTGTTGCTGCAAACTTAATAATTATGCTTAATCACCCATTGTTTGCTGATTCAAAATTTAGAAGTGTGTTTTGATTTAAATTTTTAAGAGTTCTCAGAGTTCATGTGCTGTAGAAAAGCGTCACTGGAAGGCACCTGAGGTACTCTAAAACACAGAATTTAGCACTAAGTCTGAAGTTGCAGAGCTGCTCACCCAGCCACGTGCTGCCGAAAGCCCTCACTGCTGAGCTCAGTGACACTTGTAGCTTTCATTTAACAAGGCTGACTTGAGTTGATTCGAACTTCAGCCCTTTATCATCTGCCTCTGTTTATGTGCATTTATACATACTTTAAAATTTCCAAATTAATATTTCAATGTGAATATTTAAAGTATTTTGATTCTGACTATCTCTTTCAACTCTTCCTGTAATTACAAGGTATGTCATTCATTTTAGATTTAAATATTCTTCCTTCCCACACAAACCCAGCATTATTTCTTTTTTTCTTTATATTACTGTTAGCATATTTTAAAAGGGAGTCTTGTTATTTTTTTATATTAAGAAATCAGATCCTCCTCTTTTTAAGAGTCCTGCCCTGGTGCTTTTTTGCTGTCCTTCCAAACACGGTACTAGACTGTGTTGGTTGCAGGTAAAAATATCAAGGGCTCCTCCTCCTTTTACGAGATAAAGGTTGACGCTCAGAATTACACACAAAATAAGTCCACAGCACTTAATAAAAGTAGAACTTTATCTCCTCAGCCATGAGATAGACCAGTGCTTCTAAACCCTTGGGTCTTCAGCATCCATTCATTTACGTGATGGGGTCAGGATCAGCTGAGCTCCATTTGTAGCCCTAGAGCCCTTCCCAGGGGTGCAGCACAGAGTCTTAGACTGAGGGGTTTATCGGTGCAAGTCATTTCATTACGTATTGCCTCTGCTGCCAGAACAGGAGCAAGCCTGTTTATGAAGCTACCCAAACTTCAGAGAAACAGCACTGCCAGGTCATTCCTATAGAATTTCACTCTGATGCAGCCTTTGCCGTTTCCCCTTTCCCATGAAGACTGGCTGGGTAGCAGCAGCATTTCAGCAGCAAAGCTCTAGATCTAGCTGCTTTCTGCTGTATTCCTTAAAGTCCTGCCCTATCAGCTGTAGGGCTCAGTTCTAATTTGCTTAAACTCAGTGCAACACCGCTAACTGGTGAAACGTTGTAAACTGATACCAGGCTGGAGCTGACCTTTCGTAGGTTCATTAGGGTTTTCAAGGTACCCCCTTACCAGCATTATTCTTCCTGCTAACAGAAGATTATTTATTGTTTACTCCGCAGTGGTCTGCTGATGCTCTGGTTTGCTGGGTAATAGCCATTCTTTAAAAGTCTGACCTCATCCTATTAGACGCTTCCTCCATTGAGTGCTCTCATTTCTCACCGAAGCCAATACACAACACTTACTAAAAAAACCTCCCATTAAAGGTGGTGAGAATCTGCCTCTCAGATGGTGTGGACTGTATTTTTTCCTTATCATTAAGAAGTCTGTTCGTCTGTCATTTTTTACTGCTTTCATCTGTTCTGCCATGGCTACTGATCGATGCCTGTGACAGCTCATCGTTAAAAGGAGAAGCAGCTCTTTCAGTGTCAAAGTCAACTCGTTGAGAACTCTTCATAATCGCTTGTCCTCACAGATTTACGGCAAATGAGAACATATTACAAAGAACTGGGAGCAGTCGCAAGTAATGTCCTTTCTTAACTTAGCATTCAGCTGCCCCGTGACCACGGCCTTTTATTAAAGCAGTAGAAGAAACAAGATAATGAAATGAACTGCGAAGCATTTTGTGTGGCATTTCCCTGTACGAAAGATAGGGTTTAAAGATAAATTGCCCTTGTAATTGCTGCTTCAGATTTGTCCTGGGAAAGCACAATGTGACCGGGATAAATAGTTTTGACTTTGCTGGTAGTGTTGTGTTCTCAGATAGCGTTAACAGGACCGAGCAGTTAACTCTTGCAGAGCAGAGTAGTGAGCAGTTCGGAGAGACGGTATGCAGAGATTCTGTATTTAATACACGTGTGTAATGCCAACCGAGAGTCACATGCGTTAGAGGCACGCTTCAAAGACAAGCTTGCATCTTTCCTTAGTCTTTTAAACAAAGCACTATGTGACTGTAAAGGCTTCTCAGCCTGACATCCAGCCTAGTATAGAGTTTCAAGTAAGTTCTAGTCACTTACCTGCTCATCTGCATACAATACTGTTATTTCTCTAATTGTTTCTATTCTTGTATGTTTGGTATGTAAAACCGCAGTAAAGCCATTATGCAGGAAAAGAAAAGTAGTTGAGATGATTATTCTGTTATCAGTCATGACTAAGACGAAGAGAGATGCACTAGCAAGACATTGTTCCTAAAATAGAGATCTGCAAACAAGAAATGTCAGTCAAATGAGGTTTAAATTAAAATCCCGATAGCAATTACTTACAGAATGATCATGTTCCCGTTGAAATTATTGTCACCATTTTTAATGGAAAAGAAGTTGGGCTTCAGATACTGGTTCTGAAATGTATTTCAGAATGTCCTCAGCTTTTACCATGTGCTTATATCCTGCCAAACCCAAAGTCACACTGCTACAAAATGCATACTTGGCTGAACGGTGGCTTTATCAAGACTCTTTGCACAGGATAGCAAGAAAACGAGTTAAACTGAGAAATGGGCACTTGCAGGAAGTACTGAATGGCCACAAACAAGTGACCTCACTGGGAGGAGAACTGATGAAGAAACGGGATGTGTATTCCAAATAAAGAACTGATGAGTCAAGTTGTGCCCCAGTTGGAACAGAAGCAAAGTCAAGACAGCTTGAAATTAACCTTGATAATAGTGGAGAAGAAATAGCAATCGGTTCAAGTTATGTTGACCCCCAGAAGCGACGAGAATAGCAGTGGTTCGGGAAGGTACGCTGATTTCTCTTCCTCCAGGAGCGGGGATTCTTTAACTACTGCTACAGCAATTAGCTGAAGACCTAAACTCCTATTACTGAAGCGGTATTCAGCGACCTACTCTCTGTTCCCAGTAATGTATCTATTACTCATGCAGTCAAGTCCTTTTGTTCCACAATAAGGAGAAAACAATTCCTAAATATATTATTTTAAATCAGTATCTTTACCCTGCGAGCCACAAACAGCTACCGCTGAATTATTTCTGACAGATACGAAGTCCCTATTTAATCTTCCAGGTTGAGACATTTTTCTAAGCAGGGCTCAGTAGGAAGTTAATTATAATCTTCCCAAATGGGAAGAATTTTCACCTGAGATGATTAGGATACTGGTTTAAGGCATGATATGTAGGCTCCTAGCTAAAGTTAGGAACTGGCAACATCTTTGGCTCTGTATCATTTCAGAAGTAACACCCTCTGCTGTCACAAAAACTTCCCTGAAAATTGAGATCATCATGCCTTTAGATGCAATCAATTCCTTAAGTATTCATCATTGTTGCTACATTTGCATATTGTAACATCACGATGGTTTATTCTGTGCTCTGAGGCAAGATGTGAATTCTGGTTGAAGTTTTCACGCTTGGTTTCAATTTTGAGGATTAAACAGGTTTGGAGAAAAATAATGAAGCAAATTTTGGAAAACTCAAAAGTATGTGAAATTCAGTTAAAAAAAAAAGGAAAAGATCAATTGCTTGTCGTAGATTTGCCATCTGTTAGTGTATTCACAGTGCTGTGGTAACTTGTTTCAGCATTTAATTACTTTTTCTGACCTGCAGTTGGCTCAGCTAACCTTAGGTCTTTCCATGAGAAATATGGTTGCTTATGTTTTCTTTGATAGTCTTTGGAAAGAGCTGAATTACGAAAGAAATTCTCGTTGATGAGTACCTAGAATGAAGTGTGATATAGCTGAGCCTTTGGGGTTTTCACTGTAAGTCATCACGTAGCGGCTGGAGTACGTCTGTGGTTCTCTGCTGGGCTTTTCTAAGCACAGCCCCCAAAACTGTACGCAAAGCCCGAGTATCCATCTCCACAGCGTTTCTTGTGGATGTAAAACAAACTCTATCACTGCTTGTGTATACAGTCCTCGTGGTCTGTAATTTACTTTGAGTTGCCTGTCATTTCCCAAAGGACTTTCATAGCTAATGACTGCTCATTACTTTCTTTTCTCTTTGTAATTTGTGCATGTTATTATTGGGAGTTATTTTATATTTACTTCTAAATCACTAGTGAAAATGTGTACATAGAATTTCCCCACCCTTCATTTACAACTAAACAGCCCAGGAATCCTCAGCCTGGGAAACAGAGCAGAGCACGGTAGGACAGTGGAGGTGGGATATATACCGTGCATAAAGTCACGAATGACGTGGAGGGGGTAATTCTTTGTATTTTCCATATGGCTGAGATCTTTCTTTAGCTCATTTTGGACAAACGTGGTGAAATTTGCTGCTAAGTTTGTCCTGTGGTCCTAAAAATAGCCTGAGAGAAGAGTGTTGCTTTGATGGTGAAATAGTGACTATCAAGGATCTTTCTTAAGGTGTTGATCTAGAGGCACCGTCTCAAATTGGCTTCCTTTTTTATCCATAAGTGAGCTTTTAAAAACTTGCTACAAAAGTACAAAAGACGTAGATGGAAAAATATAATCATAAAGCTGAAGCAGGGATTCAGTAAGGGCCTCTTCACTCGCGCTTCATACATTCAGCATAACCACAACCAAGCGTAAAAGCGATTCTTGCTGGTTCCTCATGCCAGTGACTTCTCTTGCCTCGGTAGGGTGGGGCAAAGCATACAATATACTGTTTGCCAACATCAAACTGTTCGTAGTATATGTTATACCACATTTCTGAAAATACACACACATACACGAGCTTGGCTCTATTTACATTTTTTAAATATCGGCATATACCGGATGGGATACGGACTCTCACGTTTCCATTTCATATTCAGACAACGCATCACTGACTAAAGATTTTGTCATGGTCTCTTCCATAACTCAGTCCATATACATACGGATCAGTTCCTCCTCTGGAACAATTCTGGCATAGACACAGGCACACAACTGTACATTTTCGATGCATCAGGACAGTTCTTTTTCCTTCTCGTACGAGAACAAGTCATGCTAACAGAAGCATGCTTTGTACCCACGTAAATTCATCCACACAATAGGGAAGAGTTGTGCTGCTCTGACTGTGCAAGTGTTATTAAATCGTATCGTACAAAAGATTAAAGGTGAAATGATGATGAACTTGAATGAACTTGCCCTGAGGAATTAACCGCATCCCCCCCAAAAGCACCTTCACAATCGATACTAGAGTTCACGGTCTGCCTTGAGCTGAATCTACAAAACCTAAATTTGTACCTGTTCCCTTTCAGGGGTTTTACCGTTGTAGTAAAAACGGAACAAAAACATTCGTCTCGGCTTGGGCAGTTTCCTCAAACTTTGCTTTTGTATGGTTTCCTTCCTGAGATCTCGCTGAACTAGAAACCAGTCCCATATTCCTATATTCACCCTGGTTTTTTCTCCTTTGCTTTCCAGGGCGGAGCTGCGCTGTACTTGCCATGGTTAGCGTGGTTCAGATTCCAGTATCGTTAACTGGGGGGTGGAGGGGAATGAAAGAAACTGGTCAGATGATAATATTCTTATTTTTCCTTTCTTGAAAAACCTCCTGGGTGAATGAACACAAAGTTTGCAGGATTCTTCTGAAATAATCTTGTTTAGGGACAAGGTTGTTACAGATGGACAGGAAGCTTAAGAGGGAACGCAGTTCTGTAATACGCCTCTCTGGAAAACTGCTAGGAGTCATATGCAGGAAATTTGCAGGGATTTTTTTTAATTTTTTTTACCTTGTAATCTGTTGTTCGTATTTTCAAGTCTATGACTGGTACTTTCAGGAAAATTGCACGAGCAAACTAAGCACGGATGCTGTCAGCTGGCTGCAACCCTGAGGTCTAGAAAAGGGACAGCTGAGGGGAGTTCATGCTACTGACACTGAACAAGCTGAATTTTGGCTGTATATCCCATTGTTGATGATAATTGTTATTATATTTCCTTTCCTATTAGGCTACGTAAAAAAGCATTCTCAGCAACTTTGGAATTAATTTTAAAGTGAATAAATATTTAGAAACTGGTTACTTTGAAACTTTCATCTAATAAAAGCACCTGACAGAGGAAAAAGTGGTTACAATGCCATGCTGATCATACAACGACCTGCTGGGGAACATCATGGGCAGGACCTGCTGAACAAAGTAAGGTCCCGGAATGTGAAAAATATCCAGCTGAAAACTGCGCACCACATGAGATCTGATATCTATACAGTCATGGACACGGGCGAGATTAGATGCTCTAGAAAAAGGTACAAAAAATATCTAAATATTTAAATATTCATTTGAAACCCAAGACATGGGGCCTTAGTCTTCCTAAATTAAGGACTTGCTATTCTATTTCTCATGTTTTATTTCTCTTTAAAGGATAATTTGTGAGGGGGGATCTTGCCAAGTTTTAAATTGCAGTGACATATTGTTGCCTTTTTATTGAATACCTTCTGCTTCTTTGTTTGTGAGACCTACAGTACAAGAAATTCTGAATTTACCTTTTCTTACTCAGTCATTATATCTACATGTATCATAATTTCCCTTTTACAGTCGTTGACAAGAAATGAATAACAATCCTAACTTGTTTGATTATTGCTGTTCTCTGAACTTGTCCAATATTACAGGGTTAGGACTGTGTGGATGCAGAACACTTGTTTGCAATCTCTTACTGTTTCAGGAAATAGGAAAAGCCTCAGCAGCATTAAAAAATTTCAGGCGCAGGGCAACGACATCTGCAGCGCAAGTTTTAGACACAAGATCTTGCCGAGCACCCAAGCACTTCCAAAAAGTCACTTCTCACTTGGCTTCCTTTATACTTAAATTAAGATCTGGCTCACGGCACTGCTCAGGTACATACGTATTTAACCTCCCAGGAAAGATCTGGCCGTTTGCCTTGTTGTGGATGCGCACCAGTTACATGAACAGAGGCACTGGAGCAGGTAGTGAACCACAGGTTCACACTTCGGCGGGAGCCAAAGGCCCAGGAACCTGGGGCTCGTCCCTTCGTCTCCTGTCGCTTAATTGCTCTAAAAGTTCCATATTCACACAATCCTACTGTAACAAAAACAATGTTTACCAGTGACCTAGCCTAAACAGTTCCATATTTAAAATGTAAATTCTCTCTCCGTATCAAGTACTGGTAACTTTGGTCCTACGTTTTCTTGCATACTTTTTTTATTTTCTGAAGGGTGAGCATTCCTGGTACACCCTCCCCGTTTCAGTCCAAAACATTTGTCTTCCACGGTTGAGTTACAGACCTTTAAAAATAGGTTTGCAATGGAAACGCTGACGTGCCAGCTGGCTGCTGCTGCGATGACACATTCACAATAGGCAACTCTCTCCAGCAGGCTCAGTGACAGGGTAATGGTTAGCTTTGTCAAACAGGTCGCCCTAATTTAATCAAGGACTACAGCGGCACAGCATCTTACACTATACACTCGTTTGTACGATGATCGACTTCCGAGTTTAAAAAACCAAAAAGCAGCACAGGAGAGCATTCTGGACCACGGGGTGTACCGGCCTGTTCCCTCCGTCATGCCAATTTCATCAAAATTATGTGGCGATTGAGAGTGGTTTGAGACTTCCTTTGCTAGCTTTATCTGAAGGGCGGGGCTCACTAAGAAGTTGTGCAGGGTGTATAAATAAAAACTCAGTGTCATTGAGGCAGCTTTCTCTCCTTAAAAACATGTATTTTTGATATCATCCCCTAATGTTTTCCAGCTCCTAAGATCAAACGGTGATGGAGAAATACTGGGTTTTTAATCCACTTCTCTCCCCCC
>VZTL01062348.1:0-12926 GCA_013400535.1 Scopus umbretta | reverse complement strand
TTTTTTTTGTAAACTCGCTTTTGTGGCCGTAGCTCCTGTGGGAAGTTGCTTTAACTTCGGAAAATGTGATTGTGCTAGTCTGGATGCACGCCCAGGTAGGTTGTCGCTAGGAGAGGTCTCTTTGCTTTTTCCTCGAAAAAACTATACAATAACGATCGGGCATGCAACTAACGGAAAGAACCAGGAGCGTGTGCCCGAGGTTTGGATGCTTCACCGTCGTGAGGAACGACTTCGAGAGTGTCTTCGAGGTATCGCTTGGCACGCTAGGTGCGTCCATAAGCAAGTAACAAAATCTGTTTAAACAAATAAATGGGAAAACTGGTTACGCGGTAATAATGCGTGTACCTCAGCAGAATGCGACGCTCGAGTATTAAAACTTTTGCACTTCTAAATCACGAGCATCGGATTACATATCAAGTATCGTCAAGTATGACAAAAGACTACACCTAGCCATATTAGACGCACAAAAGATGTTATCTAAATAAAGCTTCTTAAAACTGGTCAGACTTGCTTTCCTGATGCAGCAGGCTTTTCTTATCGTAAGTAAAAAGGTCTGTAGCAAATTCATCTCTTAAGTACAAAGTGTGCAAAACAAGCGTGGGTTGAAGTTTTGGGGGGAGTGAAAGGATATCCTTTAAAGGATCTCGGTGGCATTTTATTCCCTGATAAAAAAAAGATACCTGTAAAGGAAAAAAACCAAACCAGTCATTCACGATAGGAATAAAGCCATGAGGTTTTAAATTCCCTAGCGTTTTTTATTTTCTGTAGCTGTGTCTACAGAGTGCCGCTTCCAAGTACTATAATTACTGGATGTACGTTTCTACACCATGGCTGCTAGACTTTAAAACACTTTAAAATGTTCCAATGATCTAAGAATACTTAGAAATCCTAATAACGTTAGGGAAGCTACAGGTGAGGATTACAAAGTCAGCAGAAGTATTAAGGCTTATTTATTAATCTTACGGTTTGTAAAAATAGTATGCTCTAGTTAAGGTGTGAAGCTTGTCGAAGGTCTGGGAACTTTCTTGGCCCCGTTGATCTGTCCCGTAAGAATATTGCGATACATCGGTGTTAAAATAATCAAACTTAAGAGGATTGCGGTTGAAATGTAAACATTTGTGGTTATCGTGCATCTCTCGGTATTTTTTGGCTGGGCAAATACCCCTCCACCGAGGCTGACGCAACTTTCAGAGTATTGTGTTCAGCGCTGCTGTTGTGTACGGATTTTGCCATAAATATTGTGTTGGTGGTGAGCCAGAGGCTGGAGAATCAGCCCTAGCTCCAGCACAGCAAAGCTCAGACAGGTAGTTCTGCTGATGATGGTGACGTTTAAGTTCTCTTCAAATCCTTGACTGGGCCAGGGCCATAAAGAGATGTGAGCTTGGCAGCACACGGCTGTCGGAGCCTGCTTCTGGAGTCGCGCTCATCTCGCCAGCAGAGCAGAGGATGATGGATGTCCAACTGAAACACCTCTGCATTCGTAACGTCTGAAGGCAACTGTTGCAACAGTCATTCTCTAAATTCTGTTTTCCTCAAGGCCGTACATGAACTACTTACTTAACAGGGCCTGTGTAAAACTGTTTCAGTTGTGCTCTGATTAAAATGAGACCTCATGTTTGTTGCATCCGTGTTGCATTTGGCTAGCAGCGTTTGAGACTTCATTTATACCAAAAGCCATTTCTTCAAGTTGCGTATCAAGTTCCCAAATGACATTAACAATACAAAGGGCATCTCAGGGATGTGTAGTACTTTTCACTTGTTGGAATTCTACATTCACGTCATTTGGGGATTTAACAAAGGTTTATTTTGTGCTAAAATGAATTTTGGTTTGGATTCTTCACTTAAATTTTATAGAATTAATTATAGCCTGGAGTACGTATTCCAACCTTATGTTGGCAGTCTGATAGATCTCGGTGACCTCGGCCTCGCTGGAACTACAGTTGACAGTGTTAATGGGAATTAGTCCTGTATTTTGAAGACTGACTAACTTACGTTTACTCGTGCTCTTGTCCATTGGTTGTGGCATAGGAGGAAAAATCTGAGAAACAGTTTTCTCTGAGGAATCTGTTGACTAAATTTAGGATTACGTTATTAGAAATAAGTGCATTTCCAATGAAGGAGCGCTGGTGTTGACTTGACAAAGTAAAAACAGTTGGCAAGGGAAGAAGGCGATCTTGAAGGTAGGAAACAAACTTCCGTGCTTTGAGGCAGAAAAACAACGCAAGCTTTTGGAAGCAATTCAGGATTGGATTATTTTGCCCCTTTTCACGCTGGTGGTCTTTGAAGCCGAGGATTACAGTTTGGACTGTACACTGTGCTGTTCCTGTCTGTTCCTATATTCCTGTAACAGTGTCACTTGCGAAGCAGTTTTGTGACTGTGGGAATTCCTCAAACCTAGGTGAGAAGGGTTGGCGTCGTGCAGTTTAAGCTTCAAATATTGAGTGAACTTCTTTCCTTCTAAATACAGGATTAGGAAGTATTTTCATGGTAATAAAAATAGGTAGGAGGGTGGTGATTATAATCAACTGTTATAGATAATTAAAATATGATTGCAGTCTACAAAGACACAGGAAAGTAAATGTTAACATTTTATTGACCAAGCTGAATGAAATGCTAAAATAGTTGGAATTGGGCAGAATACAGTAATTTTGGCTTTTTCTGCCTGTTTAATAGAAGTAGTCTTACGTTTAAAAGGAGAAGAGTAATTGACTTAAGTGCATGCTGTTTGCAGTACATGAATACTGTGAATTGCATAAAAGCCACCTTGTACTCAAATGTTTATTTTTTTTAAATAAATACTTTGGAAACCAGTTGCTTAGTTGGCTGACAGTGACAAGGAAGACAAGGCTGGAACAACACAGTGACTGGAAATTAAAACTGTTCTGCTAGAAAACTGGACTTCATTGAAAGTCGCTGCCTTCCAAAAGGCATGCTCACGAGCTGAGCTTTGCCACCTTGTACATAACCTGGTGCCCGTGCCGATTTAAGTAAATACATCTTTGATTTTTGGCTCGTGTTTTTAGTGCATCCTCTTAAGCATGTTTGAGCCTGGTCTGTCAAAGGCCACTGCATTTTGTCGGTATTAGGAGTTGCATAACTCCTTTGTGAGTAATTACTGGCAGTGACGTGGATGACTCAGCTACCTAGTTGTGTGCATCTCTGAAAATCTCCACAATTCCGTGGTGTTCTGCTAAGAAAAAAAAGTAGTAGTATTGCACGTAACTTGAACTAAGTGCCCTCAGCCACAGCAACAATGTAGTTTTTATAAAGACTTAGGAGAACAAGCTGCCTTAAAAAAAAAAAAAGTTAAAAAAAAGAAAAAAAAAAAAGCAAGCACATTAATACTCTTTAATGAAAAACAATGAGTGTCTTTATGCATTGAAAAGTGCTGCAATATAATAATAATTCTGTTTTGGTATACCACTATTGAAGATAATTTTGGAAAGCTGCTATGGTATTCTGAGTCTCTAAAAGGAGCAGGGGCTCTGTTCGAGGCAGCTCACACCGATTCTCACAGGATAGCTTTGGAGCAACTTCGCAATAACTCTAAATCAGAACGGTATGATTTGTTAACTCATAATGTAGATAATTTTGATATTTACATGGGTGTACTTTGTTACTACATTAAGAATAAGCTTTGAAATGTGTTGTTTTCATCAGTTTTAAATCTTGCCCTCTTCCAGTAGCCTTTTATCTGTCATTAAACACAGTCTCCAGAGTGGCAGCTTTATGCCCTTTGATTATGGAGTTACAGTCTTCTCCCAGACAGGCGGTAGTGGAAGGATCTCAAGTCCTTTGTTAACTAGTGATCCCTGTGCTTGTGGTCAGGTTTGTGTCTTGGCACAGCTATAACTAGTCTGAGACACACGTGATTCTCCCCTGATCTCTGATAATGGAAAGGGTCAAACTGTTCTCTTAAAATTAGTAGTTAGATGGTGCTGAAGGTTTGTTATCCCATCTGAATGTATGATTTATTTGCCACAGGAAAAGAACTTTATAACTTTCCCTAGTGATTGATGACGGGTTTAAGTCCTCCTTTTAAGGTAAATGGCTTTATCTTCCTCTTGTACTTGGTATCTTTAAAGAGGGCGTGAGTGAGTTACCTGGCCTCTTCTTTTTGAGCTAGGAGCTGAGGGACTGAGGCTAGCACCCGGTTTGCGCGGTGCGCGGCCGAGAAGGCAACTCAGCGTAGACCTGCGGAGCCTCACGTGGGCGCTGCCGTCAGCGCGACATCCTTCCTCTGGTCCCATCGCGGCAGGGTGGGACTCTGCTTCAGCTGGTGTAACGCTGCGTTGGGTAACCCTAATAACAGTGCTTCGTCTTCCGCTTTGTGGGGTTGGCGGCTGTACTGGGGGAAATTGTGCCTTCCCAAAAGCACGTGAGGCCAGGCAGTAAAGACCACGGAATCCAGCTTGGGCACCTGCATGCAATAACAATATCTAGCCTTTAAAAAAAAAAAGTTGTTTGGAGAAAAGCTGTGGATGTCTTACAGGAAGAACAAGTGCCTTTAAGCTTCAGGTTTTTTTCACAGTGACTTTTACAGATTTAAAAAAAAAAAAACAAACCTGCTTGGCTGTGAACAGAACCCCAGATTTCTCAAACCTATCTCAGGAAATAAGATTCAATAGGCCAATGTGTTGCTAATTAAATTAATGATGCAAACTCTCTGCAGATGTAATTCAAAATAAATGAGGAACAAATGTGGTCGTCTTAACAGGATTTTTTTTTTCCAAAGGATTTTTTTTTTCAAAGTCTTTGCAAAATAATTGGGGTTTCTAATGCAAGCTTCCACTCTAACATTTTGAAATCGGTATTTGAAGTAATACTTTTGTATGTGGGGAAGCAAACTGGTTTGTCTTGTGTTCATTTGGAATAATCAAGAGGTGTAGGTCTGGTGACTGTAGCTGCAGTAACTTAGCAAATTGAGCGCAGTGAAGGAGGAACCGCGGAGGATGCGGAATCTTTTGTTGATCCTCATGTAGAATTCTACCTGTTTGAAGCCAGACTAGATAATACGTGAGTGGTGATGAATGACGCTTTCTACTTCTAATAATATTATGATTATAAAATTCCCAGTTTTGTTTTTTCTATAAAAATTTAATTCTGTTTGAATGCTTAAGTGAAGATGTGTAGAAACAGGGCAGAATGAACCAGCTTTACATCTCCTGCTGTTTTGCCTTGTAGTTAGGCCTTCTTGCTGACGATTTGTCTAGCTTCTCTTGGCCAAAACCTATAGACCCACCAAACCATAACGCATTTACCATGCAAGCTGTTAAAACATCTTTAAAATGAGGGGGGGGAAAGATGGTTCTAATCTTTGGTAGTACTGGGATTCTTCTGTTCTGCTGTAATTATCAGAGGAAAAACATGTGCAATAGTAGTTAAGCTGTTTACCAGCCCACAAAAGCCCTTTGGATATTCTCCCAAGGTAATAGGGTATAGTCCCAGCTAGTCATGGGATCCATTGCAGCTATTTAAATCGGAAGGCAGATTGCGCTGTGTTACCTCGGAGGCAGTTTGGCGTCGGAGGATTGGATCTCTTAGCCTGCACCTCTGGAAAAGTAAGTTTCCAACCTGCCAGGTTGTCTGACCTTAACTTTGTTCTCATCTCTTTTTATGTAGCGGTTTTGATCATTTTTATACTGATCAACAATGTGGAATCCTTTCTCTAACTTAAAACTTTCCACATAAAAAATTTTAGACGCTGTTTGCCTGAATGTCTGTGTTGAGTTTGGGTCTTAATGAAACTTAATATTTAAACCTTTCAGTTAATTGTAGGGGTTTAGCAGTACTGAGCAGCAAAATGATTCAGGGATGAAAGAGTCTCTTTCAGAATAATGGTACTTGCTTCCTTTCACCTGTTCTCTTACAGAGATATGTGCTTTCTGGTTCTCAGTAATAAATTACATTGGTGCGATCATAGATATTTAGTAAGTAATGACTTAGAACAGAACTATTTTAACCTCTCTATACGTTTGTGCATAAAAAATAATGATTCGATCACTAAAAGGGGTCCTGGTTCACCGAGTGTCTTGTATTTGGTTTCCATAAAGGTGGGAATTAAGTATTAATTGTAATTTTTCTTTTTTGCCTAATATGAAAGACAGTGGAAACTTCTAGTTACTGAAACTTGGCTGATATAAGTTACTCTGTAGAACAGTAATGATTTGATTTTTGTCATTGTTTTTTTGTTTGTTTTACTGAACAACTAGAAACTACTAGTTCTTTAAAATTACTAGACTTCAGATTGCAATGCGACAAGTTTGTCGGTGTTTGTTTTTTTTTTAATGGATAGTGACCAGTGTTCACAAACAAATGAGGCCACAGTGTAGTTGTGTATATCAGGCAATGAAAGTAGATTCATGCACTTGAGCATAAAATTCTTTGGACTAAAAATTGGCAGGCATCCCAGTTTTTGTAGTTACAGAGAGACTGGACAGGGGAAAAGAAAAAAAAAAAATATGAGCAGCAACGAAGGGGAAAAGTGTACGATAGGAAATTGTTAATTAAGATGACATTTGATTACCTGCCATAAAAATCCAATAACTTACTGTATTTGATTTGCCAGAAAGCTGAAAGTATGCCTACATGGCATGCTCGGGAACTACGTAGATCAAATAACATGCTGATTTTTGGTTCAAAACCCCATTCTAGCCGCGACAGCTTTCTATATCTGATTGCCTGGAGTTAAGCTACTGTTTTCAGTGTATCTGCAGTTCTTCTGGCTAGTGGTATTGGTTCCAGAGCTTAAATTTAAGTAAAAAAACTTGGAAAACGCTGACCGTATTTCAAGAAAGAAAAGGCGAAATGCACACTAAATTCACTTCAAATGAAAGTCCGTGAGTGAGGAACTGTATCATATTTCTGAGCACCTGGAATGGAAACCCATTTTCTTCCTAGGTCCAATTAAGTTTTTGGGACAACTTTGGTGGGCCTCACACTAATTCACGCTTGAGGTGGGCCTCACGCTAATTCACGCTTGAATGTAATCTAGTGATGTGAAAAGAAATCACGTGGCCGTGAATCGTCTGAAATGAGGTTGGAGTTCATATCTGGTCTGAACGTTGGCATTATTTCCTGATGTATCCAATTAATTCATACGGTAACAAGTATAGTGGGTGTCCTGTTCCTCCCAGTATCTAATTTGGAAAAAATAGTCATGAAAAAAAGAAATAATTTATGTAGCACATTAGTGAGTCGCATTGGTTTCTGTAGCGTACATGAGGTTTCTGAATCTACGGTAATAGGTTAGTGATTTTTGGCCTTGAGAAATTACGGTGGCAATTCATGAAATATATATATGAATGAGGAATATGTGTTGAATATGCCAGTGGTGGGTTAAACTGATGGTTTATAGTTAATTTGAAGAGTATGTGTGTAAACTGTGGTTAAAATAAATGAAACTTAGAGAAGAGTGAAAGTAACCAAAGCCTCATGCTATTTTCCTTTACGTTTTTTTTTTTTCCCCCCCCAGTGAGGCTACAATTCAAAAATAAGTGCCAGTATCCTGATACAAAAATTGGAGATTTAATTTTATCAAAATCATTAATTTAGGACTTAGATCTTAAAAGCTCTACTTGAAATCAAGAGTCCTAGAAGAAGCAGTGGAAGGGGTTGAGTTTGCTTAGACGACATGATTGTGGTGGTATAAACCTGTCCCTTCAGCCTGACCAGTTTGTCGAGATTTCTGTGTTGTTTTCAAATAGGGGCATGGTCTGTATGGCATTTCAAGATTCTTTGTAGTCCTGGGTTTTACCAGTTCACATTCCGATAATTGTACCATATTGTGGTATCTTAGGCATGTATTTTAGATAAATTCAGAAGTACAAGAAAAAAAATGTCATTACCTGGTGTAAGAACTTAATTGCTTCAACTTCTGTTTTCAGGAAAGAAGTAGTTTGAGCTTCCTTATGTTACTTCTAGTTAGTATTTTGTTGTGTGAGATCTATGCCACATGAAGGTTGTGATGCTGTACAATTAACATATAAATAAATTAGCAATTACCACTACCAAAATCCATAATTGGCTTCACCCATTTTGTCAGGTATTTCCAGTTTTTAATTAATGCTTTGCATGTCGAAACAGAGCATGTCCTTCATGTTTCTGTATTTTTTTTTCTAGTTGCAGTTGTTAAAAAGCATTGGATTCTTCGTTACTTATGGAGAGCTTAAACTAAATATCTATAAATTAAACTCTTTTTTTTTTTTTTTTCTACTGTGACCTTGATATCATCTTTGTTTGAAGTGTGTGAAGGAGGGGGGTAGGCAAATGCTAGCAAGTGTTGTGCTCTTTTAAGACCATGTCATTTATTTGCTTCTGTCCAGATGCATGTTATACTTTTTTGCCTCTTAAAGGTGTTATTTTTAACTTGATCATTTTAGTATACAGATCTACAGTTTCTAAAGTACTTCATTAAAGTTTGAGTATTCTCTCTGCTAGATATTTAAATAACTTTTGATGCAAACAAATTTTTAGAGGAATCTAATTTTTTTAAGGAAATAGGTAATTAATTTTGTGCCTAAGAATTGTGGTATGTATCCTCCACTCTACCTGATCTTGTACTTCTCCATCTTGCCCAAAAAAGACTTGAAATCACTTTTGAATCTTTTATCCTTAAACTGCAGATTAATTTTCAGCAGCAGACTTTAGGTTTCTGAAAAGCATCCGTAATATAAATTTTGTGCGTAACGGAAGAATTTTACGTTAGTGTCATGTTGTATCTGTAGCTTTTAAAGAAGGAATTTTAAATTAATTCCGATTAAATAATTATAGAGTGGCATTTAAAAAGGGATAAGCTACCTGATACATAAGGGAGATGCTAAATATAACTACTAAGCAGTAGTATTTGTTTGAAACTGCAGTTGCAAATTAGAGCAACAAAAATACCAGTTCCCATTTGCGTGCTCTGAAATGTAAATTGGTCAAATTATGAACGCTGCTTATTTGAAATTGTTAGGTCTTAATGTTGTTTTTGTTTTGTTTTTCCTTTCTGCATTCCCCTTCCTTCCTCTCTCCAGCTAAATGGCCTTAAAATGGCAGATGAGCCCATGGAAGAAGGTGAACCATATTCCTACCACGTAAGTAAATTTGATAGATGTTCAGTTTAGACACTCATTAACATGACTTCCTTTTGAAGCAAAATTTATGCATTCCCTGCCCTTTAATAATTTTTGAACCTATCCTTTTATTTGACCAGATCTGAAGAGGCTCTAAGTCTCAAAGATGCTTTTGAAAATTAGTACCTGAGTAGGGGCCGTAAGTGCCTTATTTGGGAAAGTTTGCCACATGAGGCAGTGCTTTATGGAAAACAGATTCCATGTGCTGGAGAGAGCATTTACAGATCCCTCAACTTCAGAAAATGCTCAGTTCAGCCTTGAATCTTTTATACACCAAGTGCTTAATGTTGCTTTTATTACACTGTCATCTGTTCTTCCTTTGTATTTTTTAATGTAGTTGCTATACATTGATCTAGAAGGTACATAATTCCTGCTATTTTAGAACAGAATTAATTTTAAACCCATATGCTAATTTGACTTCTACGTAGAAATATCTCAGGTAAACCCTGTTAAGCATGATTTTTGTCCAGTGCCTTGGGGATGTGTATAGGTAGGAGATGCTGCAGATCGGTGTTCTGCATGCTGGTAAATCTTAGAGAATTAACCTGAAGTTTAGTCCATGTGGTGAAGTGCCTGATCTTGCATGGAAAAGTTTGCCATCATTTTTCAACACACGCGTCCGTGTGTTTTTGAACAGGATCATGGAAGAAGGTAGCAAGTAGATCTTAGTGCCAGCTGTAACCACTGCTTTGTATTGCAATAATAGCTTTTTAAGTAAGTGATATGGAGAATAAACTCTTGGGGGTAGAAACATGTGGTGCTTGGACGTTTCCTGGTGTGGAGTAAGCAAATAAACCGTCAGTGTAGTAGTCATCCTGCACGTAGCAAATAAAGATGAGCAATGGGTTGTCTCAATCTTTCGCTGTGCTTGAACCAGAAGGGTGTCGCTGAGCTTGTTTGTTAGGTGCTTGGAGCTACATACCAGTCAAGCTGAAACGAAGTAAGATGGCACAAAGCCATAACCGATTGCGGCGTTTCTTTCAGTGCTTTGTCTTCTGTTGAACCTGCTGGGAGTAGTTACCTCTTTTGCAAGGCGACTCAGTGGGAGCTGGTACCTGAGCCCTGAAACAGATTTGCTGCTCAAGCAGCAGAGCACAAAATCAGATAATCAAATCTGCAGTTCATGAGGCCAAACTAGAAAAGAAAATGAAACTGGCTTAGATATCTGTTCAGCTCTTCACCTGCTCATTTGTTGTTGGCGATGCAGAGGTCTTTTTATACTTCAGTCATGCCAGTTTTTAGTAGTTTATTATTAAAGTAGATAGAATTATATAGACGTCTTTTGTGAAGGTAAAACACTCTATAAAAATAACTCATTTAATGCATTTCAAGTTATTCTTTATTTGCATGGAAAACACTTTTCTCCGCGGTTGACATTTAGAAATACTTTGTCAGTCTCTGCGGCAACCACGTGTGATGTCACAGGCTAATGACTCAAGGTGGGTGATAAACAGAAGAGCAGATGAACTCTTAAAGATCTCTTCTCAGGCAAAGGTTCACAGCGTTAAAGAATAAAAATTAGGATGTTCAAGTAAAAAGGCTTCTAAATAGAGTATTTGCATATTTCATAGAAAGAACCAGCCATTAAGTCTGTTGTACAACTTGGTGTATAACTAGAGGAATCACTGCTTTCATCTGTTGTCAGATGACTTGAAATGCTAGTGTTCTTACCGGCCTTAAATTCCAGGCATGNTCCTAAAACCAGCTGTGTTTTTTCTGGTCTCTACTAAGAGAAGCTTTCAAGATGAAGATTGAAAGAGAAGATAGGAGGGCAGTTGATAATCATTTGGATACCTTAAAGACATCAAAGTACTGCAAATCACATGGGATCATCTGTTGTGATTGGGTTGTATTTGCAGTGCACAAGAAATTAATTGGTATTTCGAGAGGGCTGATGGGTGCCGCTCCTTTTGTACATGCAAGCCGAGGTTGCTGTTGTAGGCCATAGCGCATAGTTTGTAGTTTCAGGGGTGCTTATTTTGACACCTCGCTTGTTTTGGCTCACAGAAGCTTCTCTTGCACCATAAAAGCTGCAATACATTGATTTGTTTTCATCATGAACGTTTGTCTTGTCACAATTGTAGCTGCTGTGCCCTGCTTTGCTAAAGATGAGAGTGACAGGAAAAAGTCAACAGAACACTGAATCTTTTACCTACCTCAGAATTGCGCTCGGCTTTCTGAAGGAGGTCTCCACACGGGATGGTCTTTCCATGAGCTCTGCACCCCAGAGCTGTGTTTCTTCTGTTGGATGCAAGAATTCACAGAGTTTCCAAGATGACTTGTATCTTATATATGCTCTTCAAACCATGCATGTTGCTTTAGCTACAACTGGATGACCATATTTATTATTTGCTGCTATGAAAAGCAATAATTGCCTAAAATGATGAAATTCAAGGTAGCTTTCATTAAGACGGTTTCAGGAAAGGGAAAGACGAGAAGAGTAATCACTGGGAAAACTAAAGGCTGCTAAAACAGGTGAAGTGCAGAAGGATCATATTAGACTTGGTTAAAAAAAATCTGTGTATGTATTCCTTTCACGTAAGAAAATCTCTTTGCTGTAGCTGTAATATTTGTGACAAAAGGAAGTGAGCATTCTTTGAGACTTCTACTTCAGTTTAGAAATTTTAGATGCATCTATTTAAGAAAGGACGGATGGAAAAACTCTTAATTTGAACAGCCTTCTTTTATGCCTTATTAGAATTTCAAATGTTTTATTAAAAGAACAAAACAAAACACCAAAAGAGAAGGCATTTACATGTACTTCTGACGAGAATTGCTTAATTCAGGCCTGTTCATTGTTGTATTTTTGTTTGCCTTGAAATAATAGGATGAAGGAAGTGTGAAAGAAATTCCTATTACGCACCATGTGAAAGAAGGATGTGAGAAAGCAGATCCAGCGCAGTTTGAACTGCTTAAGGTTCTCGGACAGGGATCATTTGGAAAGGTAAGGTAACAAACTTTGTTTTCATCTCTCCGCTTTGAACCTGCTTTGTCTTATTAACGCTTGACTTCCCTTATTTCTATAATACTACAAGGTTAGGTATAAACCTAACAAATCTGAATACAGGTAGATACGCTTGTGGAAAATAGCGTGTTTTGGAGGAAGTTATCCATCCTGTTTGGCGGTCAGTTGATGNGGAAAACACTTTTCTCCGCGGTTGACATTTAGAAATACTTTGTCAGTCTCTGCGGCAACCACGTGTGATGTCACAGGCTAATGACTCAAGGTGGGTGATAAACAGAAGAGCAGATGAACTCTTAAAGATCTCTTCTCAGGCAAAGGTTCACAGCGTTAAAGAATAAAAATTAGGATGTTCAAGTAAAAAGGCTTCTAAATAGAGTATTTGCATATTTCATAGAAAGAACCAGCCATTAAGTCTGTTGTACAACTTGGTGTATAACTAGAGGAATCACTGCTTTCATCTGTTGTCAGATGACTTGAAATGCTAGTGTTCTTACCGGCCTTAAATTCCAGGCATGTGTTTAAAAAGAAAAAAAAGAAAAGCATCTTTCCTATGAATACCTATATGCGTAGTCAACAAGATGGATGGATGAAATGAAGTTCGGTTGTATACACTGTATCATCAGTATATGTCAGCTGTTTTTTTGCCAACAAAGAGAAATAAAGTAGCTTAGAGTGTGAATTAAAGAATTAACTTTGTTATCCAGCAGTGTCTTGTGTTAATACCTACCTTTGCCTGGGAAAAGGGCAGAACAAACAGGCCTTCTCCAGAAAGAGTATGAAATAAGAGATGTAGGGGATGGGAAAGGACTCGTGCAGTAACAGCTGGACTACGGTTTGTGAATACA
>VZTL01062347.1:43327-59918 GCA_013400535.1 Scopus umbretta | reverse complement strand
CGTAGTCGTCGTCGTGCCCCTCCTCCTCCTCCTCCTCCCCCTCCTCCTCCTCCTCTCCCTCTCCCCCGCGCTTCTGGGAAACAATCGCTGCTGATGGAGGCTCACTCCAATACCAGGCTTGAAAACTGGGCTCTTATTTAGGAAGTCATTAATCACATCCCCTCCCCCGGAAAGAGATGGCGGAGAAACCTGTGAAGTACAATTCCTCGCCCCATCCCCCTCCAGAAATGTTTTGAAACGCTAAACCTCCGCACATTCTNCAGGTGGAACCGGCGGTCCGGTTATCCATACGGCCGTGGTGCGCGCAGACGGTAACGCAGATGCCTTCCAACATACCTAGCGCATGTCTCTACACATGTGTATGTCACATCTGTAAGCATCTTGCCTTCGTGTGCGTCCGCGTCCCCCACCTAGAGCGTGCACAGACACCCTAACAAGCTCATCTGCACACCCGCCTCTGCAAATACTTGTTGTTGTTTGGGCTGGATCTAGAAACACACGGATCTTCCTACGTATTTGTGCATGCACGGGAGTGCAGAAACCCCAGAATAATACGTCATCTCGATTTCCCGTAAAGACGCGTGCAGATTAGCGGTCGAAAAAAAAAAAAAAAAAAAAAAAAAAAGACGTGTTGGAAATTTCTTGTTCATTCATAAATTATTTTGGCGTGTCAGCCTAGTTGAAATGGCGATTGGCTACTCCTGCCTCCTGCCAACCCCTTAAGGATCCGATGTGAAATTAGTAGCAAGAAAGCATGTAATTGACCAAGTCACGTGTGCGCAGGGGGCCAGAAACGGAGCGAGAGAGAAGGGGAAAAATCAAAAGAGGGAAAGCACATTAGACCATGCGAGCTAAATTTGCGATCGTTCAAAATCAGGATGTTAGATTAATGCAGAAGACCACTTCGATCCACAGGGAAAGTTTTCATCTCACGAGTTTGGAGCAGAGGGCCCGTGGGGCAACATGGCCGAAGGTTAATTTTCTTTTTCTATTGTTTTACTATGATTTTCGCTCGCTCGCTCGCTCTCTCCCTCTCCCCCCTCCTCCCCCCCACCCCCCTTTTAACCCAGCTATGCATTACCCTTTTTTAGCAGCTCGCGCAAGGGGGCTTTCTCCCAAACCCATTGTTACCCAGCTCAGAAACTGTTCCGTACCGCCCACACCGATTCACAACTTGAAAAGCTTTCAGGGGGCTATTGTTTGAATTGTTCCTGTTTGATTAAGCACAGTTGCAGTGGTGGGATGAGAAAACGGCCGTACACCTGTCCCAACTTTAATCGGAAGTTTATTCCAAGGAGGGATGGATACACGTTGGAAAATAGTGGTTTCGGCGCTGCATGTGCAATAACCCGTTGTGCAATCTACCCAATTTCGCTTATTCTCTCTCCTCCACCCCTCCTCGGCCGGCCTCCCCCCTCGCCCACCGGTCCTGCGCCTTGCGAGGAGAGAGTAATTGGGCTGAGAATTTCTCTTGAGAAATGGGATCGGTCTTAAACCAGCAATATTCAAGTAAAGTATCGCGTTCCGTGCTGTAATGTGGCTGAAAGAGGGAGTTAAATGGAAAAATACACGTATGTACAGAAACGTGGGCTGTCCTGGGCAAAGAGAGAGGGAGAGCCTCCGTGCGCAGTGTTTCCTCTCTGTAACCTCCGGTGATTTTCTTTTTTTACGTATTTGGGGGAAGAAGGCTGTTTATTTTAGGATTTAGGAAAAAATAAGCTCTTTTCGCCGTTTGCTTTTCAATTTTGTTTTGGTCGCCTTTTTTCCCCCGTTTCTTCTGTAGTAACTCTATACAGTGGCACAAGGGATGTTANCTTCCTCAGCAGGGGCGAGTAAAGGTGGAGACGAGCCCGGGAAGTTGCCGGAGCAGGAAGAAGAGGAGGAATCCCAGGTTTTGCACGGAACCGGCCATTGCAAATGGTTCAATGTGAGAATGGGATTCGGGTTCATCTCCATGAGCAACCGAGAGGGAAGCCCCTTGGAGTCTCCAGTTGATGTCTTTGTACACCAAGTAAGACCCATTTTTTGTCTGCCATCTCAGCCTGCCACATTTGGTTGAGCTCAGTGTGACTCCGGTTTCGTGTGAAGAGAAGTAACCTAGTTTTCCTCGGTATTTAGGTACATCTGTAATTAAAAAGTTGCCTTAGGTAGTGGTTTTGTTGGCAGTATACAATTTGAGTAAATAAGGTCGTTAGATTGTGCTTAGTCTCTGTGGCCGGAGATTTGTGCAAAGGGATAACGTTGTTTCTTCGTATCTCCCTCCTTGGTTAGAAACTTCTCCTGTGCTTTGTATTTTAATTTTCAGATGCCACGCTTTTCTTTTTAACAAGGTTTATCAGTTGGCACCAGACTGATCAGGCACAGATATGACTTTCCTTGGAAACTGATTAAAATTAAGCTCGGAAGAGGATAAATAAATGTCGGTTTTCATTCAGCTAACATTTGAATACAATTTTAAACGCTTTTCTTGTAAACCTCGAATTGCTTTTTAAATGCTCACCTGACATTAGTTAGTGAAATTAAGACATAATTATAGCGTTATTTTGGAGCAATTCAGACCTGAGAGCATCCCTGTGGTGATACACTGAAGCGGTTTGGCTGGTTGATTTTTAAATATTCCTCCCTAGAAAAAAAAAGTCACGATTAAGGAATCGGACCAAAAGCAGTGTTTCTGCAAGGCTGTTCGGGAGAGAAGGGGCGTGTGGCCGTTGTTTTTATTTTTAAGCACAGCAGCGTGAAAGGTGTTTGTATTTTGAACGGGGGAGCTGGTATGAATGCCTCCGTGCAGGGGAGTTTCAGATGCAAGATACGTGCAAAGTTATAAAATTAAGGGAACTTTTCCCAAGGTCTGTAGCGTGGTTTGTGAAGAAGGAGCTTGTGTAGACCTTCCCTGGTCCTTCTGTTCGTCTCCAGTTGCAACAACGCTATTTTGAATCCCACCCGTCTTCTCTGTGATCAGAGAACAGAAGAGCGGTATCAGGTAAAGAGACCATTTTGGGTTTGGCTAGAGCCATGTTAGGAAGGCAGAAAGGCATCTTAACTTTTTACGTGGTTGTCCATTTTCTATGACGTTTGCAATGACGGTGCAGAGGGGTGTTCCATGATAATATAGGGACACCCTTTTAATGTTCCATTTGATGGCCCGGCCATATTTTGTGGTGACTTTCATCAGGCTTTTTTAAAGAATACACCTTTCATTAGGTTAATAAAAAGGTGACTGAAACTTAGAGGGCTGCTGCTGTGGCAAGTCGCCTTGCTCCTTGCGGTGGTGGAGTGGATTTCTGATCTTGCCGTCTCACGTGTATCCTGCGCCGAAGGACCTGCACATCAATGTTAGCTGTTTGCATTTGGAATTACGTACAAAGTGTAGAATCCAATAGTGAACTTACTAAATTCATACACTTCCTGCTTTGTACTGGCATATGAGGTGCACCCCTCTTTGCTGCTGCTTTTTAGAACTGAATGAATGAAATGCTTATCAAAGGAGCAGTCTTCCTCCTGTTTTTCCCCATCTTCCCTTTTTTGTACCCTTTTAAGTCATGAAATTGCTCTTTACAGATCTATAAATTTATAGATAAAAAAACTTTTTCTTCATCTAATTTTGTGTTAATAATACATGTAATTCTTTTTGCTTCTCAAATAGTAGAAGACAAATGTGACGCACAGCGGTGGTGTTAATAAAAAACTCATTGGAAAAAAAAAGATATTCGTAGAGCTGTGGAAACAGAGAAGTGTTGAACTGCATGATAACGTGATAGGTTTAAGTAATACTAGACAAGGTGTGCTGTTCCGTGATGGCAAGTAATCATAGAAAACAATAAAAAAGTATGTGGTAAATTTGGAAGTCGCTATTCAGTTGTGTCCGCTAAGGGAGGGGACAAGAAGGAAATGTTAGACATGTTTCTTGACACTTCAATAATCTGCAATTCATTTATATCCTTAGGTTTCTAAGACATATCACAGTGTAAAATGCAGTGAAAAATAGCTTGTTTCGTTGCACATAAACTGTGCACCTCGGTCATTTTGAGTATTAGATAAATGTCTTACTGAGTGAATTTATTAGCATTCTGCAATGGATTGCTCTTACAACAAAGAAAATACGTTTCTCACCTTTTTCTTTCCGATGAAATCTAGGATATACATAAACTTCATGGTGACTTGAATCTTCTTTCCATCAGTCAAAAGTGGAATTTTTCTGGTTAACGTAATGCTGATAAGCAGTATCTATTTCATTTCAGAGTACATTTTAGACAATTTATATTGCTATATAGAATGCTTTGTGTTACCTGACTAGCTGATCAGTGGTAACAGTAGCAGCCAGAGCATAAAAATGTCTTTAAATCAGTAATGTCATTCAGCAGTGCTGCTTGTACAAGAGTCTGTTGCCTGAACAGTGATTGGACCCTTTTCTTATTGGTTTCATTAATTTGAAAAATGTAATCATGTGAAAAGGCCCTTTCATGGCAAAGATGTTAGTTTATTAATCTGTTGAAACAAAATATTGCTGTTCAAAACTGCTTTGAAAACACTTCATTTATTTGTGCACATACTGGTGCGTGTGTTCACTTGTTCTGCAATGTTTGTGGCTCCTAGCATCATTTTATAGAATCAGACTGTCCAAGCAGAAGAAAGAAGTTTCTATTGTTAGTTCAAGTCCTGTCAAAGCTAGCTTGAACCCTGCAACAATATTTTTACTGCCTTATCTTACCTTTTCTTGGTGAGGTTATGCCCAGTTTATGAGATCTTGCTATGAGCAAAAACTTACTGGATGTCAAGTCGAAATTCCTGTAATAGTTTAAGCTCATTATACATAGACTTTTGAGCTTGCAAGAAGTAATTTTGCTTTCTTCTTGGAGGTCCCCCTTGGTTGTGTGGATATTATAGCCATGTTTTTCTAAAGTCAGTGCTTCACTAATTGTATATATTGATATATTTCTAGAGGACGATGCTTTTGTTTGGACTAGTCTTCCCCTTCACCCAATGAAAGTTCTGTTCATGAAACAGCTGCAGTATTGAGTTTTTAACTCTACCTCTTAAGTCCTTCCTTCAGCACTAATCATTTTGATTGATCTTCTCTGAACTACCTTCACATTGTTGTTACCCTTCTGGTAATGAGGTACTTGGAACTAGATGCATTATTTAAGGTAGAAACGCGTCAGCCATTATGTATGTGCATCTCTGCGTGTGTGTACGATGTATAGAGGGTACACTTACAAACATCTACACTCTTGCGCTTTTTTAGCTCTACTCTGATACAGCTTATGACTTTGTCATGTGTTTGAGTCATTCAGTGTCATATAAAAATTACAAGTCCGAGAAAGTATTTAATTTTACAAAGACAAGCCATGTCCAGTGCAGCAATGTGCCTAGTCCAGTGTTTCTTTTACACAAAAAATGAATAGCAGCAATGTTGGTCCTGTGCACCTCACTGAATTTGGCTCAGTATTGTCATTTGGACTTTCAATAGGTTAGCATGGAATAAATAATACCACTTGCTTTTTTATGATGTGAATTCTGCACATAGTTATGTGTGAGCAGCTCATGTTAAATTTTAGAAAAAGATCTGTTTGTCACAGGGTAAAACAGACTGGAGGGGTGGAGTAAAACCTTTTGTGGTGCCCATGAAAGAAAGGTCTTCATTGCTAAGAAGAGCTCAAGCTTTCATAAAATCAGAGAAAGGATGATGTTTGCTAAAATTTTTTTGCATGTTCAAAATTGTATGTACAACTTTTTTGGATGCTGGCAATAAGGCAAAAATGCTGCGGATTCTTCTTTGCACACATTTTGTATGGGCTATGTTAGAAACGTGTCTATTTTCCTTTGCTTAGCATGAAGCCCAGATGTTAATGAAGGGTAGGGTGCTGGATATAAATAGATGTGATTAAATACATGTTTGCCAATATCAAGGTTTATAACTTTATGTTCTGTTTCCGAGTGTTGTGGTCTTTGAGGATGAGATGGATTTTGCAGTTTAGAAGATGTTTGTTTGGACCTGGCTCTGTAGTCCAAAATTCCTGCCGCGTTAAGGGATTGATATAGGATTTCTGAACTGGGACCTTAAACGTGATCCGTCTTTGGGATCCTCTTTTATGAGATGGGGAGAGGAAGGAAGGGAGGAGCAGCATGCAGGAGTTGGTGTATTTTGTTTTCTCATTAAAAGGAACATGGTTGGCTTGAAATTTTTCACTTCCATCTGAACTTTCTTAGTGTTGCTTCAAGTTACTGTTACTACAAGATTTGATAAAAACAGAAGAGAGCCTTTTTTCTTTCATTGAGTCCTTCTGCACTGCGCTATCATTTGTATATTATACATTTTGCTCTTATTGTTGCAAGTACCTGTAACAAAAAGGAGAAAAAATTACTGAGACTATGTAGTTATGAATGTAAACAGAAGAATAAATGGACATGTAAGCAGCATCTGAAAAGTCTTTTCCCTTAATTTGACCGACCATCCTTTTTGATGATGAATCAGATGCCTATTGTTTAAATTCCTAGCATTTTAGCTACAGTTGAACTACTTTTTCTAGGATGAAGTTGGGCATGGCATGATACACTGAATGCTGACTTTCTAATATTGTGACATATGTGATCCTGTGCTTTTGCAAGGATGCATTAATTCAGCTAGTATGTCTTTTCCATTTCTGTGTTATTAGGAGCCTGTAAAAAGTGACTTAGTTGCTCAGGATCAGTATTACATTGCTCCTTATTGTTAAATACAACATAGCAATGCCTCTTTGAAGTACAGAAGTCTCCATGCAGAGTATGCTGTTACAAACTTGTCATCTTTGTCTTCTGCTGGGGACCAGGCAAGCCCAGTCCTAATCAAAACAAAAGTGGCTGGCAGGATTTAGAGAGGGAAGCTGAGGAAGGAAGCGAATAGGGAGTAAATGTGTGTCTGAAGTGAGCATGTGTATCGGAGATCCGGCAGAGATCAGACCTACGCTAAAGATGTGGGTGTCCACAACTGCTCAGCAGCCTCAGTGCTTGTAGAATCTGTAATGGTAACTGTTGGAGATCTGGAGCCAAGCTTTGGCACTCGCCAGTTGTGTTGGAGCATACCGAGAAAACTGACTTCAAATTATGGGCACCGTGTATTTGTGGAGTGGAGCGGTATACAGCCTTGTTAGGGATTTTTTTTTTTTTCCAATTTATTTTGGCTACTAATTAGGCCCAGTCCTACATTTCAAGTCCTAACTATGGACACATAGTCAGATGGGAAAATACTTCCCTGAGAGCTTGACGGTTTAAGATGGTTGTCTGAAGAAACTTGTCATTTGGTATTTAAGTGAGGGAGCTGCCATCTGTGGCAGCAGGTGAAATACCTTCCAGATTTCATCTATTTACATCTAAACCCAACATTACAGTGCATTTTTATCAATAGACATACGTAGCATTTAAGTGAATCGCAAGTCCCATTAAACCTAAATGGTGTTGAATCAGAATCAGAATTTTCTGAAGAAGTTTAAATGTTGACAGGCAAAAATCACAAGCAACCGAGAGACAGAGGCCTGCAATGGGACTATTTTGTCTTGATAGAGATTTCCCTCTTTGGCAGAGCAGTGAGTACACCCTTTTCCAGAGTATGCTATCCTCCTTTTCTCCAAGACTGAGGAAGTTGTGCACAGGGGTTGGGATACTGGAAGGAAGAGGATATTTTGTCTGGGGCACAAACATAAGATACCAAAGCAGATATATGAACCGAAGCTAAAAGGAAATGAATTGTCAAATTGGGAAAAATGTTGTTATTGTTGCTTGTCCTGGTTTGCAGCTACATTATTGAGCTAGTAAGTATATCTAGACCCATCCAGAGTTTTGTTTTAGACTCTTCACAAAGTATACTCCCATGTAAATATCGTTTAATTCATCTTCCTTATGTAACCTATCTCGGTAAAGGCCTGTCATCTTTGCCCACTAATTCAATAGAAGCAAAATTAGGCCCATCAGTTTCTACAAAGGTGTATAAAAGTGACCATAAAGGTATAATTTCAGTAAGATCCTACGAACATAGAAATCGGAGGGTAAAGACTGTTTACGTTTCTTAAACGAACATAAAGAAATAATGACATACAGTTTACATTTTTCATTCCCTGTATTTAAGGGTGCTCCTCCCCGCTCTTTTGTTAAATCAGCTGAAAGTTGTCATGACTGATAGAAAGGTATTATGTGATACTTAGCTCTTTCCTGTCTAAGGGACAGTACTCAGGACAGGTCTGGAATAGTTTTTGCTTGCTGGATATTGCTGGTGGAAGCAGTGAATCCTTAAATTGCTTTTACATCAGCAGAGTATCGGTAAACACCTCTGCATGGAAGGTGGGGAAGTGCTTCTGCTTGCTTGAGCATATATGGTTGGAGAAATTGGTTGCAGAAATCTGAGGCCTTTTTCTCAGATTATTCTGGCTGGTCCTGACTTAAAATGGGGGTTAACTCCTTGGGAGATGGCTAGAAGGAATTCCAGATCCCCACTCCAGAGATGGCTCAGCTGCTTGCGGAGCAGCTGTGGAAACTGCTGCAAGTTTTACAGTCCGCTGTATTAAGGAAAACTGGCACTGATTTTGATTTTTTTTTTTTCCTAATATGCAAAGCTGTAACATGCAGCAGGTCCGCAGCTGCTCTGCAAGCAGCTGAGTTGGCTTTGCAGTAGCAGCGTGGTGAACAGGTGGAGGTTGAAACTTGTACAGCCACCCTTCTTGGTGGGAGTCCTACGGCCAAGATTGTACTTTTAGATTTGGCAGCAGTGCTGCTGCTTAAGTAAGCTTCAAGAGCTTTTATAGCACTCTCCCTGTTGGGCTAGCGTAAGTGCTTGTGAAGCTGTGTAGCAAACCCAGCTGGGGAAATTTTGGGCTTCATATCTGATTTTTATCATTTTTCGTATCCGAGAAACCCTGTGATCCCCACAAATAAGGGTTGTGTTGGCACCGTGGAAGGGTGGCCAGGGATGCAAACAAGCAGCAGCCAGGGTGAGGTGAAGGTATGGGAGGAAAGAGAGCTGGAAGCCTCTGTCGTAGAAACGTGAATGAAACTGCAGTCTCCTCTGGTGCAAAAGAGAATACTGGTGTTACGTTCAGCTGGGGGTGGAGAGACAACGGAAGTGTTTTCACGAAAAGAAAGACTGAAAAGACTTTTCAAGAAAAAGGGCGCTTGTGGGTATTGAAATGAGTACAAGCATTTGAGCTCTCCTTGGAAGTGGATTGTTTCAGGAATCTTTTCTGGGTCACACTTCAGTCTTACACGTTTCTATTTTTTTCTTTTTTCTTGTTTTACTGATTACAGTTAAGCTGTGGCATTGAAATATATTGAATCGCCATTTTAAAACAGCACTATTCATTACACAAAACAAAAAAAATAGGAATTTTCGATTTGTGACAATAATGTGTGTTTCTTACTTCTACAGAACAGAAGTAAGTATATTTACAGGGCATGTTCATAATAATTTGGATGTATCTTTTTAGCAGATAAGTAAGAGTTTAGTAAAATTAGTTGATAATCTGAAAAGTATAGCCCCCTAATTATTCCATATGTATAACCTTGAAAATTAAATACACCAATACATTTGAAAAGTTATTTGTCTGACACTATGTAGAATGTCCTTGTTCTATTATCAGTGCAGAAGCCAAGAAAATCGCACAGATACTTTCTATTCCAAAGTTCTCATCTAGTGCTAGAATTAAATTTTTTGGATGGAAGGAGGCCGAAAGGTTTGGTTTGGTTAGCATCATAGGTTAGTAATTTAACCTGTTAAAATTGTTTAACAGGTAAAATCTGAGTGAATGCCCGTCTAATCAATATTTGGAGTATATGAATTTGTCTACAAAATCGAAGCACTATTCCATGACCTCTGCAGATCTTACGATGCTCTATTATAGAACACTAATGTTGTTATTACATTCATAAGTGTGTACTTCTCATGAACATAGCTGATAGTGGCTTTCCCATCAAAGATAATCTGTTCCCAGAGAGGCCCTCTTCTAATTAGTTATGGTAATTTATAGGTATGCAGCATTGAGGGATTTTATTTTTTTTTTTCCCTAGATTGCTTTCACTGTAGTGCCACTTGAGGCTACTTTAACATTTGTGTTACAACTTTCTTTGTTTATGGTCATATAAATCCATGCACCAAAATAATCCCTGGGCTGAAATTGAGAGTAAAAGTGATAGCCCTTATGTACTTCAAGTAGACTAGATTAAGCATGAACTTGGATTTTGTCAAAGTAGAGGTGTCTCTAAAATCTGTTAATATTGCACGTGTGCTGTAATTTTAAAAATGTCTTATTTCGTTTTACAACTGTGTTTTGCAAGCTAGTAATCAAAATCCTGGTTGGTTTTACGGGCTATTTGTAATAATATAATCTTAGTGGAAATACGGGGTTTTAAAATGCCTCTGCTGACCGTGTGTAGTAATTTCTGAATATTCTTAGACTTACTATATTGGAAATACAAGAACTATAGAGAAATTTTAATCTAGAAGGTACCTAATAGACCCAAGATGACTCCCACAGACTTTGGATTAGTCCCCAACTACTCCCTGTATTTAATAGATATGTATTGCTATCTTACCGTGTTTAATTACCTGGCCTAAGACAAGTAGATTGCACACTGTGAGAGCCAGCCATTGTTGACACTGAAGTGGAATAAGGTCAAAGAATTATTCACAGACCTGTTTGCTACCCTCTCCCCCAGATATTAAAACTAGTAGTACCTCAGATGAACAGAAATTTGAGAATTATTTCAACAGTAAACAAAAACATATCCTTAACGTAATAAAACCATGACATCCCTTCTTTTCTTGTGGACATTACAGACCTGATGGGCCAAATTCTGCTCAGTCTCCTCAGGTAAAGTGGTCCCGCTGACCTGTGAAACTTGTTCAATAAAGAGGACAGCATTAGGAGTGGATTTTAAGTCTTACATGAGTGTTCTTACTGGAAGTACATAGTTCACGTCCTTTTGTTTTTTTAAGTGTGGAAGTGTGCTTTTTGTGCTCAAACTTGAAGGCTATATTATGATCCAATTTTTCCCTGTACAGTACCTAAAATGTAGAGTAGTAGACTAGGGTTTGGGACAGTGCTGCTTAATTAGAGGTTAGCTTAAAATGATACAACTTAACGTGATGTGTCTGCATGGACTTGACATTTATGTAACTTGTATATACTTTTCACAATATGCTACTTTTTTTGTACTGTGAATGTATAATATTTAATGTCTTACCTAAATTCATCTGACCACTAATCTGCTAGGCTGCTTTGATGCAAAGCTCCTGGGCTGATAATGCTGCGGGTTTTTTATCTTCCTGTTGAAAAATTACTCAGTCCCAAATCATTCCCTCACAGGAGGAAAGAGTGGTAGAAGTTTGTGAAATGCTCCCGATGTGAAAAAGGCCCCTCACCAGGGGTGTGCAGGCAGGTGCGCAGGGGAATGAAGTTCACCCTTGCGATGAAAGCGTCTTGGGATCTTGAACAGCTATTCAGGAATCTAGAGACAGTTGAGGCCACTTGTACAGGGCCTTGGATTTCTGGCAGGGGTAATAGGATGCGATAGGTATTGGGAAAACTTCTGAAAAACTTTGTAACTACAGTATTGCGTATCTGTGTTCACAAGGGAAGGATGGGAGAATCCTCCTGGCAAAGTCCTTCACGATCTGCCTTTTTCCTGGGCCCCTGCATTACGGAAGTAGAGATCCTACCCAGATACAAGGGGGAGCACTGGCTTATGGGGAGGGGGAAGTAGCTGAACCCTCTTTCTAGAGAGGAGGAGGTGGACAGTTTGCGGGTTTGGAGGCATAAAACAGTCCTCAATTATTTGTACATGCAGTTAGGCAAAAAGTTTCCGTTTCACCGCAATGGTTAATAGCTCTTAACTTCATTTAATCAGTGACTAAATTCTCATTTGGCTGTGCCAGACCTGCTTTGTTTGCTTCACTGTTTGGTTTGGGATTTTTTTTGTGTGCGCTAATTAAAGAAAGCATGTTACATTTGTAATAGCTGTTTTATATGAATCTAAATGTTTGTTTAATGTTTTCAGGTAGCATGTTTTGCAAAAACTGTTTAATGGATGGGAAATGCAGGGTAGAAGTTAACCCTGTAAGTAACGCGTGGTTTCTTGTGTAGGGGTCTGTGTGGCTGTAGCATGCACTTTGATTTTAACTAACAGGACGTTCAGCAGGGCTTCCTGTTTGTTGTGGTGATTCTGCATTAGAAAGTATTGCCACCTAGAAACAAAGATAAAAGTAAAATAATTTTTAAAAGGGTTTTTAATTGGCATCAGGAATTGGTGATAATTGTTAAAGACAGACATTACTTTGTAAGGTGACTGATCTGGGTGTGAAGCAGATGCATGAATAAACAATGTCAGAAATGAAGTTTCTTTATGGAGAACTTTGCATGTCACCATTGACTTTGAAGGACCAGTCACAAGGAGAGGACTGTGGGATTGAACTGGAGATGATAAGAGAGCAAAAGATTTTAAAGGTGCATTGTCAAGATGAGAATCATGTTCAAGACTTTCAGGCAGAAATATAGTGCATCGAAAGATAAAACCTTTGCTTAGACTAATTGGAATACGATTTTGTTAGTGCTAATTCATGCATTTGTGACTACTTCATGCAGCAGTAAATACCGCATCTTTCATTCAGGAGTGCTTCATTCTCCTGGACTATAGTCTATTATCTATACTAAGAAAGTAGTGTAGATAATATCTAGACTAAGACAGAAGATTCTCCTCTTAGCAATGCCTCCTTTTCCTCAAGAATTAAAAAAAAATCTACTAAACATTCTAAAATCTGATCTGTCATGTTTGAAAATGTTTAAAATTATTTAAATTCAAAACATTCTGGTTGAGAGAAGCTTCCTGTAAATGCGATCTCTGTCTGCTAATTTCTACTGAAATTAGCTTTTAAAAAATAAAAACGCATTTTCCATTTTATATAATGTCTTTGCATTTAAAGACTACATAACATTCTTGCAAGACAGCAAATACTTTTCAAAATTAATCTTCAGTCTGCTTTGAGCAACAAAATCTCTTTATGTTTAATAATGTAATTGGTGGATTCGGTTTCCCCAAAGAATTTTTACATTCACCTTCAATTTATTTTCACTAAGCAATTACTTTTTTTTAAAATGGCAGATTATTTTATTTTTGTAGTGGAGTAATTTCTTTTTTACTGACAATTATTGATAGTTTATTGGAAAGTGATAGCCCATTCCATGCTTATGTGGGTTTATTGTTCGTCATCTTTACACTTCTTCCTTGGATGATCATTTCTTTAAGTGGTGACAACTGTAAATGGACCGAGATTAGACTGTTAAAATGGCTACAGTTGAAGCACTATTCTTATGCCAAAGATTAATTATTTTTCATGTTCATGATTTGATAACATAATCGATGTTTAGCATTTTATGTGATCTACATATTAATAGAGTTTTTTCATATGGGAATCAGTAATTGTTTTTAATTATATATAAAGCAATACTCTGCTTTTCTAGTTATAATTTGGGTGTTTTTGTGTATCTGTATGTAAATTAGTATTTATTCTTTATTAATAGTATGTCCATTACAAAGGAGCTAAACTCTCTTGAGAAATATTGAGGTAACTGGCATAAAATGATTGATTTCTGGTTTTAGGATGATGAAAATAATCTATTTGTTATGTTCTTAAAAGCTGGTAAACCTTAGCTTAGTTTCTGTTTTCTCCCTCCATTTGACATGCATTTTAAAAGTCCAGTATATTTTAGCTACACTTCAGGGACCAAATGTTACTAAGAGAAGAAATGTTGAGCCAGGTGAAATCAGTGAAATAGTCATCAAGAAGTTTCAATAGGTATGCACAATTTCTCTCAAGGATTTTTTCCTGATAGTTTCATTTGGGAGCTTGGATACTTAAAATAGAGAAGTTTGATGAAATAAATGTCAGGGGGTTTTGTGTGTATAAACTATGTTTGCGAGTGCCTCACACCCATTAAAAAGCCCCCCTGAACTCGTTATATAACAGTATTATTTGTATGAACTTATCATACATGAATGTCCATCTAAATTTCTTCCAGCGCATTCAGCTGTACCATGTACCCTGAAAGAAATGTGACTCCTCTTTATTTACATCCTATGTGGCAGAAAATACTCCATTGGCTTCCTTTGTTCATTTTCACCAGGGTCTTCATTAGTTTAAGCATGGCTTTGCCATTTTGTGGACAAGTTTGAAATTCCTGGCATTTCCAGTCTGAAAGAGGACTAACTTGGCAGATAATTATTTACTGACCGTATGTAAAAGAATAAAAATGTGTACCAATCTATGGCTTTCTCCATTTGAGTTGGCATGTAGAAAGTTTAGTATAGGGTTTTTTTGTTGTGGTTTAATTCCAACAGTTTAACAAAGTTAATCTGCATTTGTATGTCTTGCTCGCACAGTGTTCTTCTGGGCACACTCGCATCTCACTGCCAATTATTTTAAGATGATGGACAAAAAAAGCAGGTTGTTTCCTTTTATTAAATCTGTATGGAAGTAAATTATCAAAAAAAAGGGTACATGCTAAATATATATGAAAGATAGTAATCCTTGCTTCCTTTAAAAAATTGGTTTGATTAAATTATTGTAAAATAATTTTTGGACATTTACTAGACTAAATATTTTCTTGCCAAAAAGATGTTCACATTTTGAAATGTCTGGTTTCCATGAATTTGACTAATTTTATAAAGAGCTTTCTGGTAACAACGTTGCTATTAAACTGTTACCATTAAAAAGCTGCAATCAAGCATTAAGAAATTAAAATAGCAAAATTAATTTAGATATTACGTAAAAACACAATGAATTTTTTTTTGGTAATTAATACAAGGTCTCTTAAATACTTGCATACAAGCCTTGCTTTCATCTTCTACAGTGTTCATACCTATTTCAGGAAATAGATTTCACAATGTAGGTCAGTTTGGATTCTGCTGCATAAAGGAATGGCAGAGACGGATGCTAATTGTTGCTGTGGTTTTTATATTTGTCAGTCCCCTTCTGGATCAGTGCATTGCAAATCCGTATAATTAGTATCTAGAAAGGGCCTAAAAGTAAAGATTCCGAGTCTTAATTTTTCTGCCTGCTGACAAGATTTGCCAGTCGTCTGTGGACTTCTCTGCTGAGCTGCAGTTGGCGTGGATGGAGGAAAACCTCTGGTCTTGCAAAGGATGAGCTATGATTTTTCTTGTATAGATGTTGTATTTATTGTACGTTCAGCTGGTAATGTTCGAGTAGTGCAGGCTGCTTCTAATGTAAAAGCTGTCCTGGACTGCTCTGGTAATGGAGGGACTGTAGGGGAAGTGCTGTTAGTACCTCTCTCCATTTAAAACGTGCATGAAGGGGATCACTGCAAAATTTTCTTGTCGTTCTTACGCCCGTTTTTATCCAAGATCATCGCTGTGAACAGAAACAGCGGCAAAACGTTATCACTACAGCGAACAGAGCAGCTGAAATCCTGTCCTCAGTTAGGAGTCAGTACCCTGCGGATTAATTCACCGGCCGACGTAAAGACCGGCGATTCGGTTCCGCTCCTTCCCGTGCCAGCGGCCCAACGGGCGGGCGGGCGGGCGGCGGCGTCTTCCGCTGCGGCTGCGGCAGCACAAACCCGTGCCCGGCCTTCAGGCCCAGCCTCACCGCTCGGGCAGGTGCGCCGCGGCGGGCCGCGCGCCCCGGCGGCTTTTCCCTCCGCAGGCCAGGCACCTGGGGGCGCGGCCGCGCTGAGGGGCCGCCGGAGCCTCCTTAAGGGCGGCCTCCCCCCCTCGGCCGGCGCGGGAGGAATTTGCACCCTCCCGGCTCGGGTTGCGGGCCCCCCGACCAAACCGGGGAAGCCAGGGTCAGGGCTATTCACTGCCTATCGCTTCCTTGGGCCATTTATAACCCAGTCCTCCCCTGGTAGTTAACGATGGCCCGAGGAAGTGATTGATGGGACAGATTCAAAGATGGTCGGTTTATTGCTCTCTTAATAATTTTCACTCCCCCTTTTAAAAGAAAAGTTAATTTAGCGCCCGGTGCAGAACTGGAAATGCCGGTTAGCATCTTCGAGAGCCGAAGTGATGATAGATCAAAAATAGCCATCGGAGGGCCTGACTTGTTCGAGGGGGCAGTCCTTCTGAAGCTCATGCATTTAACGCTGCCCCGTGTCTTTTCAGCCGTGAAACACGTACTTGCCATCCGCTGGAAGTGCTAGCCCGCTCCGCGGGGATGATCACCGTTTCCCATGCTGGAGGACCAATGTACCGTCAGCCACGGAGCGAACTGACCTACAGCAAGCGCAAAATAAAGAACGGGCGAACAAACAGCAGCGCGCTCATGCGTGCTTCCATTTTTCCCGGAGCTCCGCTGCCGTTTATGCCGGCGCTGAGCGCCACGGTAGCGTATGTTTTACACGGGGGGCTACCGAAGACGTAAACGCTTTTTAAACCGAGCCGGGGTTAAAGCGAGCCCCCAACGCTTTGTTCCTATCGCGGCGTCCCACGCAGGGGGACCAGGCCCCGGCCCCGCAGGAGGCGCGGGGGCTGCCCACCAAGATGGCGGCGGGGCGGACGGCGCGGCCCGGCCCGGCCTGGCCTGGCCTGCCCCGGCGTCTTCAGCCGCGGGCAC
>VZTL01062347.1:0-32351 GCA_013400535.1 Scopus umbretta | reverse complement strand
ATAAGAACAACGCTGATAACACGCTGATGTTTTAGTTGTTGCTAGGTAGTGCTTATGCTTGTCAAGGACTTCCCCCCCCCCAGCTTCCCATGCTCTGCCAGGTGCACAAGAAACTGGGAGGGGGCACTGCCAAGACAGTTGATCCAAACTGGCCACAGGGCTATTCCATACCATATGGCGTCACGCTCAGTACAGAAATTGGGGGGAGTTGGCTGGGGGGCAGCGATTGCTGCTTGGGGACTGGCTGGATGTCGGTCAGCAGGTGGTGAGCTGTTGCATCACTTATTCTTGGTTTTTTGTTGGTTTTGGTGTGTGCCCTGTGTCCACACACACACACCCCCGGGTTTTGTTTCTTTCTCTCTCTTGTTCTTCTCTTCTTCATTAAAAATTTTATTACTGTTATTATTGTTATTATTTTATTTCAGTTATTAAACTGTTCTTATCTCAACCCCCAAGTTTTCTTACTTTTACCCTTCCAAGTCCCTCCCCCATCCCAACGGGGGGAGTGTGAGCAAGTGGCTCTGGGGTGCTTGGTTGCCGACAGGGGTAAACCACAACACAGTGATAGTTTAAACTCTGAGACTTGGTGTGAAGCTCCTGTTGGCTCCGATGAGTTCTACCCTGGTTTGAAGCAAGGAGGCATTTTGACCAGCGAAAAAATTAGCTATTCCTATGAAGTCAAGGGCTTGGACACCTACAGTTGTTCAGACATCAGTAACTGTAATTGGGACCAAGCCTTGTCTGAATCTTTGTATAGACAAAACCTATGTTTCTGCCTTTATGTCTTACTCTCAGGGATGAGGGGGCAGAAAACCAAAGGGGATCAGTGCAAGGAGGGGGACTAGCTGGTTCCCTTTCACCAGACAACAAATTACTTTGCTTCTGGTTTTGATTTTATATGTGGTAGGCCTTCATTCTGTATCATATCAGGCAATGAAAAATGGATTGGATAAGTGCGTTATTTCCCAGGAGAGATACCTGTGGCTTAGATGTCTGTAAGTACGTTCACAGTATATGTTTTTTTGATGAGAAAGAAAAGTTTTTAGATGCCCATTTTTCTTCTGTGCCCTTTGGAAGACAGGGCAGAGGAATTGTTATTTTTTAAAAGCTGCATCCACAGGGCAGCAGTCAATTTTACTCTCTAAGAAAGCATTTCGTTCACTTTAGGTTATGTCATTTGAGAAAAAAAAACAGGTCTTGGGCTGTGCTGGGTATCCTTTTGGTGGTTTATACTTCTTTAACTCTTTTGTAAATCAACAGCTGAACTGAAAATATGAACATTTTACTGATACAAGACTAATTTTTGCATCTTCAGCTGTTCCTAGTTTTAGTTCCTTACAGGAGGGAAACCTGAGGTCTTGAGTCTGTGGAGAATCATGCATCTCCCAGCTCTGCATCTGGTTTTATGGCGTCTCTTTTCTATGCATTTAAATGTCTTAACTCTACCAGGAGCTGTCCCCTCCATCTCTTAAGTTTCTCATGCTTGTTGTTAGCCCCAGGGGCTTAATTCTCTGGAAACACTGAGGGTGATTAATCAAACTAATTTGTGTTAACTTTAAAAAACCCAAACAATCTGACTTTAATTTTGTGTAGTCTTGACTTTCTATTTTCTTGTTAACATTTTTTTGGAATTTCTTATCTCAAAAATACCTTGCCTGCCTACATAACAGACTTGTCTGTTATAGATAACAGACATTTGTGCACCTGATTACTCTGAAGAATATTCCTGTGTCCACAGAACAAAGCCAGCCGTAAGAAGTCCCACATGGTATATGAACAGCAGAAACTTCACAGGTGACTAATCATAAGCATAATCTTACGCTTTCCTTGCATTCTTAAAATAACTATTCACATGACATAGTGGTCATATCTTAAGTGGTCTGGGAAGTGCAGAAGTACTGTGTAGCTACAAAGAAACAAGATGGTTTGCTAATTTGTCCTTAAGATCCATTGAATTGAAGGGATGTGTGTTTAAGAAAGCGAGCTAGATTATGTAGGATTGGCCTCAGAATTATTTACATCTGTTCACCTGAACAGATGTAGGAAAGTCTTCTAAGTTCCGTGTTGGTTTTTTTCCCCCCCTATGTCTCTATCCACGAGCGCATTTTGCTCATGAGCAGAATGCTTACCGAGCCTATGTGGTCCTGGAGACAACGTTACTTACCTGTATCTTGGAAGAGGCGGTTGTTCGTGTGTCATAACGGTCCTGTGCGAGTTTTTCTCTGGGGTGTGGAAGCACACTCTGCGCGCACTTCACGCTTGTGGTGCTCAGTCTCCTGGCCAGCTGTGATCGTGTCGCGGTGCCTGCTGGGTACGTTGCTGCAGAGCCTGCCAAGTCTTCGTGCAGTACTTCATGCAGCCTCATATCCACACTTGGACAACCATGGTGTTCTCTGATGCTGAAAAGGTGGTGCAAAAGCTTTGTCATCTTCTCCCTGCTACGTAAGGATGGTGATCAGCTTCTGGAATTACTGCACTTTTTCTTTGTTGATACAGCCATTAGTAGTGGATTTTTTGAACCTTTAGAATACCAGACAATCAGGTTAAATTTGTCAGCGTAGTGAACAGAAATGCAAGAGCTCTACCACAGAACATTTTCTTAGACTGTGCCTGTCTAATTAGAGACATATTTATTGCGTTATCCAAAATTGCTGGAACTTTTTTTCCGGAGGAGGTCTTAGCCTTGCTTGGGTATCAATACCTTCTTTGTCCTTCGGTCAATGAAATTCTTATCTGCTCATCTATTTATGCCTTTAATCCTACATGTGTTTTATAAGAGAAAATTAGACTCTCCACTGTTCATGTTCCCATCTGGCTGAGGCAGGCAGGTCTGCTCCCCATCTCATCCCTATGCACCCCCTGTACAACCCCAGAGCTCTCAGGCCTCCTCTCTCACAGCGGGAAGGGGATGTGGAACCCAGATCTGTATTTCCTCCCTGTAACTGTATGGAGCCTGGATGACTCCTGACAACTGGTAGATCCTGCTCATCCTCTTTCTCATCTGTAGCAGTTTTGAGTCTCCACCTGAAGGTGGAGATAGTTTTTGACTGAGTGAGCAAAATCTGACTCAGCTTAAAAAGTGAGCATGTTCTCCAGCTATCCAAGCCTGGTGGAAATAGAGCACGGAGTGTACGCTGTGCTCTCTCACCACTGGTACTTGTATCTTCACTAATTTAATTCTATGTAACAGTACTTTCAGGGGTCTAAGGTGGAACTGAATGGCCTTTCAGGTGGGACTGCCACTGGTGTTGATGACAGTCTGCTGGCTACTACTATATTTTTGGGAAGTGGTATGGTATTTTGGGGTTTGCAGAGGACGGTAGTAACAAATCTTCCCTGAGGATTCATCGTGTTGCTATTCAAGGTTTTGAAGTTATTTCACATAACAATTTCATCTGTCACCTTCCAAAACCACATTTACCCAAAGCTGAGTCATTCTCACACATAGATAGTTTTTCAGTTTTTCCTGGTAAGTTTAGTTCACTGCATCTCCAGCTTCACTGTATTTCCACAGCTATTTGTAGCTACAACTGAGAGGCAAAGACTGTGCAAATGAATGTTGACCCATGCTCAGGTGAATCCACTGGTAATCATTAGAGTTCATTTAACCAGAGCTTGAGCAATTGCTCAGTAGCCTTCCTTCTTCTGTGCCCTTTCTCGTGATTCTGCTTGCTTCCTCTCCCCATGGGATACCTCTGTGGAAGCTGCTGTTTTAAGAAATGCTGGGCACATGCATCCAATGTAGGTACTGCCTGGATTAAAAAAAGCCTTTGTGGTTAAATACTGCCACATACCTGTTCCCCCGTAGCATAATAAGTACAAGAGGCGTTTGCAGAACTCAAGTTACTGGCAAGTATTTTTTTTTCTGCCAGCAAGAGCTTTCTAGCTAACCTTTTATTATGCTTTGTAATGGGCACCTTGTGTGGCCTGGTGTTTAATTTGGCCTCTGTTTGATCAGGCTAGGTTATGGAGTTGGCTTTACATTACACATGTGTTTGCACGTGCACACGCATGCATGTACACCTATATAAACTGTGATAAGGGAAAACTGCGTTTGTACAGTCAAGGAGGAAAAAATGTAGAAAATACTGAAGCTGAAGTTGCACATACAGCTGCAAGTCTAACCCTTTTTTATTTCTCTCGCTTTAATTTGTACTTACTTGATTTTATGATCACCTGCTACCCCACACACACATAATGTGTCATGCTTTCAGCTACAAATGGCTGCATCTTACATAGTAGCCAGAAAATAAATGTTGGTGTGAATATGGTCATAAGATGCATCACTGAAAGGAGTCTAAATAAAGAAATAACGCACAGAATTTCTTATTTCCTACAGCTGTGTTTCTTGCATCTTAGTTACTATACGAAGTACCTCTGATTTTAGCCTTTGGAGTTTTCTCTTTCAAACAGTCCAATAAAAACAGAGCCTGGAATTTGTTTACTTCTAGTATTAAAAGCAAACAGCTCAAGGAGCAGGCAACTTTTATTGGACCTGTAAAGGAGTAATATAGATGGTAGAGATTTCAGGCTGTATTTTGTTTATCGTAAGTTTCAGGTTTTTGGGGGTTCTGAGCTGTTGGTGTGGGGAGGGTTAGCAGTTTTCACTGATGTCTGGCCTCACAGACTGCCTAACCATTGCATTAATGCAGCAGAAAGACTGAGTGGAAACATAAATAAGTTGTAGTGAAAAGGCTTCAGTTTTTGTACAGTTCTGGTTTTTTCTCCCATGTAAAGTGTAATGTTATGAGGAGGAAAAGTCTTCGGCCAGAACCGAGAGGAGTAAAATCATTACATAGAGAACTGTTTTAATGTTATTTACAGATGAGTACAATAGAAACAAACTTCTCAGAAATTAAGAAAACGTAACTACTGCAAAGTCAGTGTCCCTGGTCTTGCGATACCTTGGCTTGGAAAGGGTATTTTTGAAGAGAAGAGACTTGTTTGTTGTTCGCTCTCCCTTTGTCAGCCAGGATCTGTACCCCCAACAGGCAGTGGAAATGTGAGCATGCCACGCATGCCACTGGTGCCCTACGAAACGATGTGCTTTTGGTGTTGAAAGAAGGACGGGGGAGAGTCTACAGCTCAAATCATGATATTGGAAGGATGTTACGAGGTGATGCAGCTAAACCATAAATGTGTGTTTGGAAGGATTTCTCCTGTGAAATACTTGCCTTATAACTGCATCAGAACTTGTCACCTGCCTGTGTTTCATAATGAGATATGTCTGGCATGTCTGAGGTGTAACCAACCCACAAAAGCAAACAAATTCAGAGTTAACAGGCTGATGCTTCTGGGTCTGCTTCTCCCCATGAGTGTTGATGGGAGCTGTCTCAGCAGATTGTAAGAGGAAGGACTTGTCCTTAAGGAACCCCTTTGTGTCTTCCTGCTGCAGCTGGTCTGACCCTCTTTTAGGAGGCCTCAGAAAACATTTACATTCTTTGGCAGAGCATGCTCAAATTAGGGCATAAAAATGACAGATTCAATATTGGAGTCTTAAATAATATTTAAGTAGTCTTCAGTTGTGTAATCTGAGCGGAAGCCAGCATTACTGTCAATTGATTAATACAGTTGTATGCATGATATTCCAGTTGGACAATTACTTCTTCAATAAATATAATATCTATAGTAATAAGATACTATTTTAAAAGTAAAGTTTTTCAAGCATTTCTGAGTACTTCCCCAATACCTATGCTAATAAATTTAAATAGTTCATCAGTTATAGTTAAGATCTGTTGTCCTTTTCCATAAACATCACTTCAATCTTCTAAAGTAAATTCTGTTTTCTTTAGAAGGGTTTTGCCTTAAGTGCTTTTTTCTCACTTGTATCACTGTAAATTTAGAGGTGTTTCATTGAAACACGGGATGTGTCCTTTGTAACAGAATATAGCTTATGCTTTGATAACAGAAGTGGCTCCGAACCAACCATTTCTGTGAGCTTGTAAAACGCAGCTGTTTAGAGAACGAGTTCACAGTAAAGTTACAAATTAAATACTTTCCCAAATAATAATTTAAAGGTGCTGCTAAGTTCCAGTTACTTTTTGAATCAACACTATCTCTTTCTACTGCTGTGTATTTCTAAAAAATTAATTTAATTTGAAGCCACCCTCTCATTTCCTGTTATGTCCAGACCTTGTTAGACATTTGTTACTAGTTTCTCTGCTCTCTAGTACCTTAACTCATGTATTTAAATGATCTGCCACTCCTTTCCCTCAAAAAAAAAAAGATAAACGTTTTAAGTATAAGATAACCTCGTGCTTATTCTTTCTCCAAGACAAAAGTGTTCTTTTATTCAAATACCTGAATATCTAATCAATATTTGTAATCCCAATAAAATTGTATCTAATTAAGATAGAACTGACTATAAGTTGGTAGAACTGATGAGATACTAGATAATCTAGTACTAGATTAAAAAAAAAAAAGAAAGAAAAAAAAAGTAGATGTATAATCTGCTGCACAAAAATAGCTGAGGAGGATTAACCATAGTAACAAAGCATAGAAATACTGAACTTGAATCATAAGTCAGGAATTGTAAATACAGTATAAATGTTGCAGTTTAATTTTGCTTTTATAGTAAAGGAAAAAGTATAGATAACATTGTGAAAATAACTACAACTTAAAAAATAAAGCAGCCCCAGTAACGATTTCAGCCTACTTACCACTTCCTTGCTGTAGGAGCAATGACATTTGAACCCCACCAGTTTTCTCAGATATTCTTGCCTAATTTTTGTGTGCAAGGTGACTTTGATTTTAGTAAAGAAATATTCTAACCAGTGTTTTATTTCTGTGTTTCACTTACATATTGGCATTTAAAATAAACAGAATTAAAAAATAAATAGTAAATGTAGGTTCTGACCTCAAAATGATTTAGCAGCGTTGGTGTGTTGCCTGTTGATAAACCATGCCTTCTTGTATCATTTCTGCAGGACCTTGCACAGTGCAATGTGAGCCCTTGGTGGGAACCAAGGACACCTGTACTGTAAAGGTAAAAACAGTATTTGCCCGAAAGCTTTAGAATAGTTTGAGAGAGGTTCCTGTTTACAAAATAATGGATTTTTATCTTGGGATTGCTTAGGGCATAGTTACTCCCAGCTGGCTAAAATATCATCCGTGCTCGCTCACTCTCTCACTCCTTGGCTTGTAGTAGCTTTCAAGCAGACAGCATTTTTCTCTCTGAAGAATTAGAAGAGGTTATTGAAGCATGAAGGGGCTTTGCGCTAATGCAGCTGATGGTAGTTTTCAGAAAGCATCCTCCACAGCAGGGATCTTGGGTTTCTGAGGCAAGGACCTGTGAGGTTGCAATTGTGGCACTGTGCTGGGCTGGTGGGCTCTGTTTCTCAGGCCGGGGCCTCGGAGAGGGGGTGGGGGTGTGAGTCCAGTTCTCCAGGCTCCAGCCTACAGGTAGCTGGGACCGATCAGAGGAGAAGGAGAAAGAAAAGCAGGTAGTGGCAGTGATGGACTGCTAGCACAGTCTTAAGTCAGGATTGGGCTGTAAATCCTCATTCTGCTTCCAGGACTTGAGCTGCTCCTGTACCTTCACATCCTGGGAAGAGAGGGGAGTTGGCTCTTCTGCAGCTTTGAGAACCTGTAGTCACTGTAACTGTCAGCATCTTTTTTTTTGTTTCAGCTTGAATTGTCATCCAGGCCTTTACCCCAGCCCATTCCTTGTAGGCTACCACCCCTGGTCTTTCAGCATGGCCCAGCCCTTCCACCACCCTGTACCCTGCTCCTTGAGAAAGTCGAGTTGCTGAGTTTCAGCACGATCCAACCACCATCCTCTCTCTTACCTCCATTCTTCCCATCCCAACAGTCCTTCCTCAACTTACTGCTCACAAGTAAGATCCTTTCTGCTCTGCGTGTGGATTAGTGTGTATCTACCACCACAACCCAGCTACCCTCTCCCCAACTGTTGGTCTGCAGAGTTGGTAGCTACCTGTTACGCCACATTTCAGGAAGAAAGAGGCAGGTTGGTATAATCAGAATATATTCTGCCCTGAGAGTAGGGTGAGCTGAACTGTCTTAACAGAACCTTAAGGTTCAGGACTCCCTTTGTACTGCTGACTGGCTGAATCATTTGTATGAAATGCCTTTTTTCAGTGTCAGCCTGTGGCTTCTGTAGTTGCCCACAGTGTTAGCTGTTCCACTGTTTACTGGTGAGAAATGAACCATTCAATTTTCTCATGCAAAGCTGGGAAGCAAAAAGGTGGATGAACCACTTTCTCAGTATTTTCCTGGTACTATTTTTCACTACTGGTATCTAATTTAAAGATTAAGGACAGCTTCCCAGAGATTGATGTTAAGGGTCTGCAGTAAGGAAACAATTCTCTTTCAAGCCACTTTTCTGCAGGGGAAGGGAAAGGTGCATGTGCAGGGAGAGATCCTGCTACATACACCTGAATGAGCAGGGCACAATCTGGGCCCAATTTCTTTTTAATTATATGCAGTATCTTGGGATGGTAGGAGGTGGTGAGAGAGGTGGACAGGAAACCTTTACATAGCTAAAACATCTCCTAGCATAGGGGATTGTCATTCCTATGCATGGGGGTGTGTAGAGGAGCACAAAAACGAAGCTTATAGACATTGTAGGGCAGGCGTGGAAAATAGAGGTGCTGCAGTTGTTTCTGAAAATGTGGTTAACGACACCAGAAAGGTGTAGTAAATCTGGAGGAAGTTGTGGTTTAGTTTTAGGTGAAATAACTCTACCATTGAGTCTGTGCTTTCTACCGGAGTACATTTTCAGTACTTGAAAAATGCAGCAAACTGTGTGGGTTGTACACTGCACCTTCCTGTGCTTTTGCGCTTCTACCTGTGTTTATGGGACGATCTACGTTGATAATCGGCTGATTTTTAGATCTGTTAGAGAAGAATTGTGTTCCAGTATATTCAGTGTACTTTTTAAAATAAGTGAATCATAGCCATACTGTGTTCTGTCCTCATCATTAAGCTCCTAGGAGAAATGCCAGACAGGAGACAGTTCAGCCACATCCATCATGCAGGTTTCGCTGTGTTTGTAGCCCTTGTGGAAGAAATAAGAGAACAGGATTTGATGGCATTTGTGGATTTTTCTGGTGACCCACACTTCTTCCCCCTTCACTGAAATGAACTGAATATCAGGGTGCCTTGGAGAGGCTGTTCATCTGGACCTCAGACCGTTGTCTCATGAAAGAAGAAAAATGAAAATAGAAAGAGGATAATCTGCCCTATTCATTGATTACAATAAAAGGTCATGTTTGTTTGTTCCTAATTTTTGCAGAAAGAGCCTTCGGGTTTCTGCAGAACTGTCTTACAGCAGATGAGTATTTGGAACAGAAAATGAGGTGGTTTCAGTTGCGTGAAGTGACTGCGCTTGCCTGAGGGTGGAATAGCTCAGTGGCAAGCGAGAGAAGGGCAGGGCCTCCATCCTGGGGAGATTTGTGGGGCTCCCAAAGACGGTGTGGTCAGCTGGTAGCAAGGGGGCTCTTGTGAGGAGGGAGATTGGAGGTGTGCAACCATTGGGGGACTGTCAAGAGAAGATGCTTCTCAACTGAGTAGACTTCAGAGAGTATTGCAAAATGTCCAGGATTAATAGCGTGGTTTCAGGAGATCGCTGAGGCAATGTAAGTTGACAAGGTGCTGCACAGGACAGCCTTGCCTGCCATGGCTGCATACTTGCATGGCTGCTTCTTAGGTGTGCTGGTGGGGTTTTTTTGGCTCTGCATAGAACTGATTCAGGGAGTAGAAACAGCAGAAACCTGACATTACCAAGAAGAGGTAAACGGTTTTCTTTCTGAGTCAATGTGAGACTGAGGTGGGGGAAGAGGAACCGTCCTTTTGAATTGACTGAACTGAGTCCTAAAACTCTGTCTTGTGCCTAGCATGATTGATGAGAAAATACTTAAGCTAAGAAATGGGAGAAGAGGCTGGCTTGATTTTCATGCCTGGTATTAAAGCACAGAAGAAGGAAAATTGGGCAAATGGGAATTGCACACACACAAATGATCTATGCAAAGGAAGGGCAAAAATGAGCAGTAGAAGACTAGTTGTGTAGGTGCTACACTAACCAAAAAAAATCACTTACTATAGTGAGAAAAGGGGGTGAGGTCAGGGAGGGAAAAGCAAATGAGATGTTTATTATCCAGGCTGTTTTCATTAGTATACAAAACTAGAACAGCTGGTGCTGGATGTGTAACCAGATATAGAGGCAGCGGAACTGTGGTCAAATAGCATTCATGGCCTGCACACAAATACTGAAAATTATGCAGAAAATTAGTAAGGTGTCGTGAATGAAGTGGCACCACGTAAAGAAACAAACAGTAGGATGGGCACAGTAGAATCTGTTTGGTCAAAATAATTTTGGAAAGGAATTATGAAAGACCTGTTGTAGACCTCTAGCTTAGGATTTATATACAAATAATTAATAATAATATTATGAGAGAGGAATACTAGTAGGGATAGTAGGTTATGTAGTAGGCCAGATCTATATTTAAGCACAAATGATATTATAATGATGTGGTATTTCTGTATGTGATGGTCAGTAGTTTTCTTAACAAAAGAGTAATTCAGAATATAAGTTGTGTTATTTTGTACTTGGAAGGAATTGCTGACCTTATAGAAAACCTGATTGTTTAAAAATGAAGACAAAACATGAACTGGGTTAATTTGGTTTAAGTTAAATGGGATGGTAAAAAGTCAGTAACACTTTTTTTTAGGGTGAAAATTTGTTAACTTAGGAGAACTGGTTAGTGAACATAGGTGAGCTGAAGTACTGGAGGCTTAAGTGGAGAAAAGGTTCAGCTTGAGTCCCAAGTAAAGGAAAAGGAGAATTGTGGGAAATGAGCTAATCCTTCTGGCAGCGAACCTTCTCCTGGGGGGGGATATTTGTAGAGAAAAGGTAACACGAAAGGAAGGAGGAGTAGATTATCAAAGGGAGTCACTTCTTGGAAATTGTGGTGGAGTAAGAACTGAAAGTACTAAGCTGCATTAGAATTTACTTGAAGTTCTCAAGAGTTAAAGCAGTTAGTAATAAGTTTCTTTAGACATAAAAATAAATTGAGAAAGAAGAAATTCTTGTGTTGCATAGGGAGGGTGGTTTTGAATTAGAGGCAGCCTTTTGTTCAAAAGCTAAATAAATACCTTTGCACACTTCTCAGTAAGAAGAGTAACAGTGTGGGGACAGCGACAGGATGATGAATGGGAACCAGGTTATGAACATGACTACGGTCGAGGTGGAAATTCAAGACAGAAACAAATTCCAAGTAAATAAGGATGTGAAACTGCAGTGTACCAGCTGCATTGCGATAACTGCCTCCATACCAGTTCTTTCCCTACTGTAAAGTTATGTGCAATAGCTCGCCCTATCTAATAAATGTTGTATACATGTAGTGTACATGGCTCTTCATTGCCTAAGATCTTTGAGAAGTAGAGTGGTTTATAGCTTTATTTTTGAAGTAAAGTTAATTTATATTATGTTGAACTTTAAAAAAATATTTGTTATACTGTAGATTTTTCTTTTTTACGTAGAATATTAAGGAATACATTATCATCTCAGAAGCTGCCATTTCGACTGTGTATGTCCTGGAGCTCATAGAACCTTTCTGTGAACAGATTTAGCTCACTGGAGGGGGGAGGGGGGAAATCTATCCCTGTTTCCTCTTCCTCTTATCCTCCCCCTCCCTTTTTAAACTGAGTTTGTTTCCTGTCAGATTAGTGAGTTAAATTGGCTTATGGCAAGGACCAAGAAGTGCCAGATTTGGTGCAAGATAAGCCTCTAGGAGCAGGAAAAAGCCCTTGAGGTCAACAGGAGCAATGGCGAGTTGTCCTGTGGGTGCCTGGCCTTCAAATTCTGTGTTAGTACAGCAGAGCTACATGCTGCTTTCGGAGGGGCTGCTGTTCCATGTAGTGGATTTTGTTGTTTGGTTTAGCATTCTGTCTGTAAAAATACACGATCTTCACAAACCTCCTAAAATGTTAACGTTTGGTCGACAACAAAAGTACTTGCAGCAGGACTTGTATCACGCAACTGATATTATTTTGCAGCGCTTCCTCTAACATTTGCAGTGTACAACAGTTAAATTCTGGTTTTGACCTAATGCAGGTAAGAGCACTAGTACAGATCCAGTGTAAATTGTTTTACTTCTGTGTCCTCTTACTCTTGTACTTTTATTTTACACAAAGTTTGCTAGCTCTTGATGGAACTGTGCAAGGTTGTTTTGGAGCAAATTTCTTACGAACGTCAGTGCAGTTGGGCTTCAGGATATGCTTTCCTTCATGTCTGGATTTAATTGTAGATAATCTTGGAGGGAAAACAGTTTTCTTACTTTGGGAAACCCAGCATACTGGTGGCATCTGGTCATTGTACTGAGCAATCAATCAATCAATCACTAGATAAAAAGGGTCAGAAATGAGAGATACAGAAAATAAACGATCTAAGCAGAATGCCATCAAATAACTCCCCCGCCCCCAAGAATTTAATGTCTAAGACAGCAGTGGTTCACAGCCCTGACTAGAAATGGCGAAGAAGTTGTGAGGAGGTGCTTACTGCGACCCTGTTCTTCCTTCCCTCCCCACACGTTAATAAAAGTAATGCACACGTATCGGGCCCCTGTAATGAGCTTTAATTCCAAACTTCCTTTCTTTTGTAGAGCCTGGTGAGGGTTGTAAGCACTCCCTGACACTGCCCAGGAAATGGTACTTTTCTTTGGGACCATCTTGCTAATACATTTTATATTTGTTATGTTTTCATTTTTGTTTCATGGTAGGAAATGCTTTCCAAGAACTTGTGATCATGGATTTTTCCACGCTTATTTTTTGTTGTTGCTAAGACACTTAGGAAATTGCCAGCGTCTTGGACCAAGGCATTGCTTGTGACAGAGGTGTGTGAGACTTTATATTATAGGCTAAAATACCAAGAAATAATAGGATCCCTATTAAGAAAAATAGAAATGGCACTGTCAAGTTAAAAAAGAAAAAGAAAAAAAGCTCTAGTCTGAAATCACTGTATTGACTGCTGATAAAAATAACAGCAAAGTCTCCGACAGCTGAAAGAGAGAGAAAGGAGGAAAAACATGTTGCTTTTAAGTTTTTCCCTTTGTTCGTTGGCGGTGTGCCCATACACCCCATTCAGGGCTCTAGAAATGGTTCACTGGCTTGAAACTCTGGCTGCTTTTAATTGTGTGGATTTCATTTGTTTAAGTAAAGTGAGGAAAATACTGAGCTAGGTCTCTCAACATTAAATTATCAACTTTACAGACATTTTTGTCCAACTATTCAGACGACTTAAGAGGGATTCAGGTTTTAGATTTGTTTTTGCTGGTTTCCAAATGCCATTGTTTCACTATAGCTTTGAATTGGTTTTGCACCCTCAGAGAATCTTACCATGAGCTGGCTGACAGCATGGTAGTTTACATTTACACAGTAAGTCAGATGGCACCAAATCCATCTGTAACACTGGAAGCCTATTGAGGTGTATTCAAGGAGAGTACTGTGAAAGTCATTTGGCGTGTTTTTTTCAACATTTGCTGTTGTTAGAAGTGCTTGAAAAAACAAACATGCCAAAAAAGTACACTTGCATAAGATGTGATTCGTGAAAGCATAATTGTTCCATGACTTTGGCTTTTAAATATATTTTTTAAATCCCTCTTGTAAATACAGTTCCTTGTTTGGAAATAAAAGTTCTGTTGCTAAAAGTGAAATGAGAAAAATAAAAACATTTTAGAGTACTAAGAATGCCCTGGTTTAGGTTGCGTTTTAAGTAAGTGCTTACTTCTTTTGAAGTAAAGTGGAGGACGTAATGTTATGTGCATATCAGATGTCAACCTTTTGGCATTTGTTTTATAACAGTAAAACTCGGAAAGAAAAAAGATGCAAGCCTTGCTGAGACTTAACTGTATCTTCATTAAGTTGTAATTAAACAAACAAAAAAAAAGCATCCATGCCATGTTCAGTATTACTGAGAAATAAGGGATTATCTTCATCTGCTTGGGGTTCCCCTTGTGATTAGCACCCATCTGTGTTGTCACAATTGTCTAGTTTTGGAACATTTAACTATATGTTTTAGTTTGGGACAAAATACATGTTGTTCAGTTCTTTCTTTTTAACAAGATTTTCCTTGGTGGCTGCTGAAGACTGAAGAGGTGTGGATGGATTCACACCACAGGCAGAATCTGTTGTTTCAGTTGATGAGTGGTAGTGTCTTCTTTGGGCATATTCTGAACTACTATGTTTCTTCATTGTGCAAAGATTCCCTTATTGCTATACAGACATTTCAAAGTGGAGGGCTTGCTTGAAATAATACTGCTTTCCTGGGTGGTTTGTTTCATTGGTTTATATAGAATTACTGTCTTCCAGGTACATTAGTGAGAAAATTTGCCTATTTCCTTTTTCATACCGTATATTTTAATTTCAAAAAACAGCCAAGTTTATAATTCAGGGAGCAGATACGAATTACTTCTTCTTTCATGTTGTCTGTCCCTGTCCCCTGTCCCTCCTCCCCCACCCTTTTAAATAGTGCTCAAACTCTCACCTACAAAGTCAACTGTTTGTCTCATGCTTCACAGTGTTACAACATTTGGTGGAAGAGTTGTCTATAGTAGGGCTGCACAACTGGATACGCTAAAAGAGCTTTCGTCCTAACCAGTGGAGCTGTGTTCTTGCTTGCTTTTGGCTGCTGGAAAAATTATAAGCAACCGAGTCCCTCTGTGCGATTGGCATTAGTAGTGTCTTGTTGCATTATGAATGGTTGCTGCTGGGTAGACTGTGAGAACTCAGCCTGTCTGGTACTCGGGATTTTTGGAAGCAAAGGTGTGTGTGCTTTCATGTGGTTTCATTAAAATAAAGATTCCGAATTATTTTATAATATTTAACTTAGTCTATTAGTGCTGTGGGAATGCGCCGTGCAGTGGTGTCCCTCTTTAGAAAGACAGAAGTGACACAGGTTCCCCAGGGTAACTCTGCTGCAGAACCAGTAACTGGAATCCTGTTTTCCAGTTTCACTGGGTGTGATTCAGTTCTGGATTAAGATACCTAAATCGCAGAAAAGTCTACGTTGGAAGGGACCTCTTGATCATCTGGTTCAACCTTTTGCTGAAAACAGGGCCTTGGATTAGGTTATTCAGTGCCCTGTTAAGCTGAGTCTTGGCTATTTCCAGCACAGGGAACTATACTACTTCTCTGGCCTTCTCTGTTTAATTCTTCTCATAGTGAGCAACTTCTCATCTCTGGATGGAGTTTCCCCTGAAGCAGCTCGGACCTGTTGCCTCCTGTCCTGTTCCTCCTGCGTCCTTGTGAAGAGACCAGCTCTCTCTTTGTGTATGAACTATGAATTCTGTAGGTGTCAGTTCTTGTGCTCTGCTAAAACAGTGTCTTGGTGCTGCAGACCTCCCATACACCCATAGCATGAATGGCCCATGTCAGGGAGCCCATGTCAGGGCTTGCCATTGATTTGAACATGATCCCTAGTTTTCACTTGTGTGGCAGTATGTGCAACTTAGAGTCAGGTGTTCCTCAGCTCTTTTTGACACGTGACTGAGTGGACAGCACCTGCAGCGAAGATTCCCTTCTTGACTCCATGGTTCAGCCAAGTGAATGCTGGAGAACAGAGTAGGAATCAGTCAGGATACATTTTTGTCTTTGCTATGAAGAGTTTATGAGCAAAGGAAGAAAACATGTTTCATAACTCTCCTGCAAAAACTACAAGTGTTTGGAAAGTGACAGATTTTGTAATATTCTGTGTGGTCCAACTGATCTTATTCATGTAATGTGTAACTTCCAAAATAAACGTTTGATGCAACCAGTGTCTTATCATTGTATCCTTCCTGCCCCCCCCCCCAATTATGTCATTTAACTTGATGATCATTTTATTTGAGTTTCTTTCATCAGATTTGTCCTGGGATGTAGACTTACTACTGTACATAATTTATTAGGAATTGAGATGAAAATTTTCATTGCATCAAAACCAGTGTTGAGCTCCTGTTGACTTCAGCTTGTCCAAGATTTTGCTGCTTCAGTGTAGTATCAGAAGATTTGTCAGTATTTATTTCACTTGCCCTGGTGATAATAATTTCCTTTTCTGTGAATGAAATCACAAACCCCTACCTAAATCATGCTAATTAGATAAGATTTTTGGGGTAGTGAACAGAAATTTAGCAGCTCACTGGGATATTTGAATTGCCCATTTCAGTGGACTTTGTGCAGAGTGTCTTCCTCCTGCCTCTCGTGCTCGTTGTATCTTTGATTCATTTTCAGAGCAGCAGAGCTATGTCCCAGATGCAAGGAATACAAATTACAGTAATTTTGATCATAAACAAATTAGTTCTGAAACGAACATTTGTTCTCTTTCCATTTTGTTAAAAAAGCCTTTTCAGTTCCCAGTGCCTGTTAGACAGGGGTTTTAAGAATATGGAATTTTCTCTGCTTCTTACATCTATAGCATTCATCACAGAAAAGGAAAATGTTATTTCAGTTTTGTTGATACTGAAAATAGGTTCTTGTCACTTGTTTAGTGTTGAATAGTGTTTTCAGTGTATCCAGGACTATAATTTGTAGTATTGTCTGCTATAGCTCACACAGAGGAAATTGTTATTCAACCTGTATGTATTCTAGGATAGTAGATAGGATAACTTGTCCTGTTGATTATGTATATAAATATTGTTTTTAAGACAATGGTAACCAAGAATATTTTTCCTATTTACAGAGCAAGCTTTACATGGAAGGATTTAGAAGCCTAAAAGAAGGAGAACCAGTGGAATTTACTTTTAAGAAATCTTCCAAAGGCCTTGAATCAATACGGGTAACAGGCCCTGGTGGGAGCCCCTGTTTAGGAAGTGAAAGACGACCCAAAGGGAAGACAGTACAAAAAAGAAAACCAAAGGGAGATAGGTAATTACGTTACTTTGCTATTTCCCCCCCCCCCACCACTTTTTTTCTTCACAAGTTTTTCTTGACATTGTTTTCAGCATTTACTCATTCGTGAAAGGAAACCCTTCTATGTAAATTTGGCTTTTACATGTAGCCTAGTAGTTTGATTAAATTTACTAAGCTGTATCTATACAACTACATAAATAACCCACTGGATTGGTTTTACTTGAGACGGTTTAACGAATTAGAGGGAGCCCGCAAAGGAATGTAATATTATTCTGAAAATATTGCTATTAGACTGAGAAGAGAGGCCAGTCTGAATACAGATGAAATAATGCCATGTTTTGGTGAGAATTGTGCATGCTAAAGAGACTATTGTGTGCAGTGGGGTTTTAAACTGTGCATCAGTAGTTTTATACAGAGGAAAGTGTAGGTGGTGCAGTCAGGGTTGAGATGTACATAATTTGATTAATTAGATTCTTACTTAGCAGAGTATCAGGTGTTTCCAAAAGTTTTAATGCCTAGTGGTCTGAAGAACTGTTGTAACAATATTTTACAAATTCCAGATTAGTCTCAACAGCTGTACTTCCTTATACACAAGTGCGGCAGTCTGACTTGCACTGTTTTACTCTACTTTCTGCCTTTGGGTTGAAGAAGTTCTGTACTACAAAACAACCTGCACCTAGTTCCCCAAGGACAGTCTTCCTGCCCAAAAGCTCTTGTATTTAGGTGAATGTCCCTTTTTTCCTCATGGTATTGCCTAGCCCAGTAGTTGTAATGACTGAGATCAAGGGGAATATATAGTTTTTGAAGGATCCTAGTAAGAATATCCAAACAGCCAAGTTTTGCCTGCAGTATTTGATGTATGGTGTGACTGAGAGGCAGCTCTCTTCCATTGCAAACTCTGAAGCAGAGAGTAGCTTGGGAAAAGGGGGTCACCTGGAAAAGCAGTGTAGCCCAGCCTCAAGAAACAGGGGATCAGAAGCCTTTGCTGGCTACAGATGAACTCCACTTGTTCCCACCTCTGTTAAAAGGCTTCTTCCTTTTTTTTTCTTTTTTCTTTTTTTTTAATTAAGGACTGGAGACAACATGATAGTTGTCCCTCTTTCACCTTCTTTGTAAAAGCTAAAGGCCATGAACAAAATTTATTGCTGCTGTAACAGATCAGAGTCCATAACCACAACAAGGAGAGACTTTGTAAGGCAGACAAAGCTTTCTTTTTGATTGCTTACCAAATCTGGCCTTTCAGAGTTGTGTTGCATGCAATGGCTGTGAAAAATTGAGGGGGGGTTTTGAGGGGTGGGTTGGTTTGTTTTTGTTTGGGGGGTTTTTTTTGGAGCTAGACTTCCAATTTACTTCTTAGTCCATGGAAGACCAATGGTTTAACTGTAATTACTAATCTCTTTAGGGTATTAGCATTACCATTGTTCTTGATATTTCATACTATGGCAGCAAATAAAGACCACAGTCATGCAGTCATGATACTGTTGTCCTGTTCGTTGCACATGTGTATGAAGGAAGACAGTCCTTGCTTCAGAAATGCTGAAATGTAAATGGACAGGTTGGAAGTAGACCAGGACAAACTACATATTGAAGGAGACAGGGGTTTGAACACATGTAGATATCTATAGTGCACAGTACAGTCAATGCGGAGGAAGCAGTACTTCCAGAGTGCAATTCATCTCATCCTAGGGAAGCATCTAAAATATGGGGGATGAATCTTGCCTTGTGGCTGTTTCTCTTCAGGGACTGAAACAGAGTCTAGTTCCAATACTGTAGATACTTCCCTTGCAAGTCTCTAAAGTTAAGTGAGATGAATCCTACTTTCAGTGATGTTTTTTCAAAGCATAGAAAAAAATTGAACAGCTAGACCCTAAAAAACAGTGCAGAGGGGTTATCCATGAGACAATGTACTCTTTCATGTTCACTTGCTTTTAAAGAAGGAAAAATTCAAAATTAAATTGAATTAATTTGAATATGAAAACGTGGGCAAAAACATCTATCCACTTCTGTCTCAAAATTCTTATGCTTAAATCATAAGACACCAAAGAAGTCTGAAATTTGAAATGTCTGAAGTAGCATTGACATTATCACTCAGTGAGGAGTGGTCTTTGCTTGAATGAAAACTGGGTTTGATTGAACGCCTAGCCAATTAAAAAAGTGCATCTCCAACATGTGTAGTGGAAAATTTCTTGAAGATTGCTGTTTTGCTGTGAGAACTGCAAGCTAATGAAATGAAAGCTAATTCTACGTTCTTGTGTTTATCTGTTAAGAGTGTAACAGCGTGAGGGCCGAGCCTCACTGCATCTTTTTAAATTGATCACATTTGAATGGATCCCATGACTCTGTTAACAGTGTAGGCAGCATTTAAGGCAGAAGGCAAGACTGACAGAAGGATTTAAGAGATAGCAAAGGTGGGATAAAGAAAGGGAAAAGCAGCAACATGTGCGGGGGAGGGGGGGGGGGAAGTCATGACACTGAGGTTACCAAATATTGGTGCTTTTTGGTAGATTTTGTGGTGCTTCCACAATAGACTCAGACTCTCTGTAATTTGCAGAGTGTTGTTGCTGCGGGGACCTTGCTATGAAATACTTCCCCTTCAGTGTTACTGTAGGCCACGTTAATGTTATAATGTGTGAAGTCTTTGTAATTGCTGTCAGTGATACTGGCCACTTCGGCATCTTTCCCAGCCAGCATGCTAGCACATGCCAATACAAGGAAGGGAAAGTCTTTTGTGGTCCATGTGAAATGAAGCTGCAGCTATAAGCAGCCTGCAGGCTTTAATTTCCCAGATCTTATTTTAAGCTATTGTAATATCCATGTGTCTTATGTATACATTTTTTCAGTGTCTAGAGTAATCTGTGCTAGAGGGGGCGTTTCTAAACGAGACTCAGTTGGGATCTGCATCTGACAAGTGCTGGGTGCAGAAGTGGTGTGTGACGGCAGAGGTGCACAGCGGCAGCTCTTGGGGCTGGTCTCTACCTAAGTAAGCCAGGGAATGAATTTGCAGTGTTTTATACTGCGGCAGGTTGTGGCTCCCTTCGTATGAGCTCTTACACATGCCAAACGCAGTGTGTTTTGCTCAACTTTAACGGTGAGCTGACACAAAAGCACTCAGTGCTGCTCTCTAGGAATGACTGCAGCGAGCTGATGCAGAGAAGATAAAGTACTCTGAATTCACACTTTAATCACCTGCTTAGTAACTTGTAGACAAGTCTGTGAAACTTGATTTAGAGTAGAATAAATGAAATCAGAACCTAGCCCACCATCTCGGAATAAGGTTTGGAGGAGGGAAAAGCGAGGAAGGAAAAAAAATACACCTTTTTATTTTTTAAAAAAAAACCCAAACATTCACAGTGTTTGTATGTGACCTAAAATGAAACTGGGTAAATGACCATTTTATCAGTTGTAAATTTTTATTTAAAATTATATTTATGAATTTATACAGCTGGGAAAATATTCTTTAGTGCAGTGTATGTTTAAATAAATTTGACCCGTAGACCTTTGGCACAGTATTAACAAAGAAGATGCGTGATGCTCACAGGACTAGAAGCTGGAGTTATCTTTAGGACCTAGAGGTATTATCCAGTATCTGTAAATATTCCTAGCAGGAGCTCAAAGTTGGGTCCTTTTTCAGCAGAATGTCTGGAGTGCTGTGTCTGCTCGGCTTGGCCCTTGCTTCAAGTGGAACGTTTCAGGGGGATGGGGAGGATGACAACTTCTTTTTTCTTTTTTGGTTTTGAAGTATTTACACCAAAATGGAAGCAATAAAATAAAGCAGGAAGGAAAGGACAAGGAATAAACAGTTATGGATATAGCTCCATCTCCCAGTTCCAATTTATGACATATTTCAGTCCTATGCTGCCCTCTGCTAACATCACACTTGGGGCAGGGAAGCTTTCTAGCGTGGGTGACCTGTATCAGTAAGTGATTTGGATTTAAACATGTAATAAGTAAGCAGTATGTTCTGAGATTCTGGGTTTGACACGAAACATTTCACTTAGATTATAGCACAGCCCTGCCAAGTCAAGTGTCGGGGAGGTAGTTGGGAGCGGCTCGAAATGAGGGAGCTTAACAAAGCATTGCCACTGGGTAAGCAGTGATGCTGAATTATGTTCTGGGAATATGGCTAGTGAAATAACTGTGTATTTCTAGCTCAGTTGGCTAAATAGTAATGAGCACTGCAGCATGACTGTAACACTTCAAAAACCTTTTTCCAACATAGATATCTATAAAGGAGAGACAACTAGAAAAGAAGTGGTTTTGTGTTAAGATGTAATAAATGTTTTTTGCCAGTAGCTTTTGGACATGACCAAAAGCATAATTTTCAAATGAAGAAAAACATATTTCTAAACCACCAACTGGGTGGAAGTGGAGCCACTTAGGGAAGGGGAGCTGTAATTAAATAATATCATACTTCCCTGATGAACTGTCACTTAAAATTAGTTTGTGTCTGAGTCAACGGATTTAATATCTGAAGACATTGTGCGGGTGATCTGAAGACAGACTATAATAAGAAAATCTTAAAAGTCTTCTTTAAAAGCTCGTGATCTGCACAAACAGCCGCTAAACCAGTGTGATGCAGGCAGAGATGACGGCATGGTGGAGTGCTGCAGAGGACATTTGGACTGAAGCTAACAGTACTAGGAGAGTTAGTTTAGGACAGCAAAGTTACATGATACGAGGTCACTTCAAACTTGAGATTATATCAATTCCATCTCTACTGACTGAATCACGCTCATGTGTATAGCTTAATTTTCACAGAAGGGCCTCCTACAGCTTGAGCCGAGCAGAGTTTTGTGAAGATGTGAATAATGGGAGTGGTACAGGCTGGGAAGGAGGGCCCTGAACTAGTACTGAAATGGGAGAAGCTCATAAAAACTGTGCTTAACAGACAGATGGGGCTGAGGCGGATGGGGAAAGCCTGTCAGAGTCCCTTTGCCCAAGAGCTGGGAGGCAAGGCCAGGCCGGCAGTCACCACACACAGGTACAACACGGGGGGCACGTCCTCTCCTGCCCTCGGCCGTCCTGAGCAGCACTGGGGCGAAATAGATAGACAAAGCAAGAGCACCTAGCTGTCCAGAGAAACAGACGAGAAGTTCAGGGAGTCGTAGCCCTTGGCACAAAATGGTCTCAGCATGTCACTGTCAAAGCGTTGAATTTTCCTGCTTCTCTCCAAGGTACATCATGTTCACAGTTCTGCCATTTTCTAAAGAGGAAGCTGGTACAGAACTCATGCAGAAGTTGCATGGCTTTTACACAGACTTCTTAAAAACACAGCCTTGCAAAAGGACTTTACTCAAGGGTGGTGTTTCAGAAATTAAAACATGAACACCTCCTCATCCTCCCTGACTGTCTTTCACCTGGTTTTAGATCATAAGAATGTCTTCTTTCCGGTTTTTATTATTTCTTTTCCCATTTTTCAAGCATAGGGCATTTTCATGGCTGTTTGCTTTTTCCCTGCTTTACAGTGATTCTGTTGGGTGTTTAGTTTCTTTTTCCAGTGATGTTTGAGACCCCTCTTAGGCTTACAGACAGCAGAGACCACTGTAGCTTTTATTCTCTTACATGAAAACTGCCATATTAAATGAGGCCCCTCTGGCCTACTGTCTTCTTTCCAACAGGAGCATTTATTTAAAGAGAGATTGTAAGAAATAGGGAGGTACAGCTTTCCATCTCTGGCAATTAGTGGTTTAGGCATTTCTTCAGTATCAACGCCTAATCTGCAAAAGACAATTAGATGATGTGTTAAGTACCCGAGTTACTGGACGCAACTTCCTCTTGGATCCTCAAGCAAAATTTGAGATTACTTGTGCAGAGTTTTATATAGTTAATAATTTGCACACTTAGACAATAGCCTAGAAAGGGGGATAAACACCAGTCTGAGTTGTGCTTTCTTACATGATATTATTCATGACTGTACCATAATAAGCCACTAAACTAGTGTGAACTGCTCGTAACAGAAGCAGCAGAACACTGCTAGATTTAAAAATACAACCAAACAAAAAAAACCCTGCAAAAAACAAAAAGCCTGAGAGCTTTGCACTACTCCAGTACTTAAGAAGGTTGTATCTTTGCTGAACTGCAATCATTAGGGACAAAGCTTCCTGTACTTTTGCTCTTTTTTTCAGGCTGACAACTTTTCGGAAGGTTTAGCAACAGTTCAGGTTTTTCTAAGAGTGTGATAAAACCAGAGGGCTTTATTAATAGGGTTAAAGAAGAGGTAACTTTTAGAAATAGCTGCCACTTGGTGCTGTGGATTGGAGGCTTGAAAGCTGGCTTGGAGATGGATCTGTAGGGCAGGGGGTTAATCTTTCCTTGTCTTTGTGCAGACCCATCCAAGTCTAAGTTAGAAGTCTCTGGAAAGTGTTACTGCATATATTCATTAGGCAGCCCTTGTTAAAATCTCTACATCATCCATCTGTGTTTAAGGGAGCACAGCAGCCACAGCCTTCCTGCATACCAAACACATGGTATGCTTCCAGGACTCAGTCCATCCAGCGTGATGACAACAGAATCAGCTTTCCAAGACCGGGTATTTTCTTCACCAAAAGATGAAAGGAAGGTGGCATAAGGGAGGAAAGGCAAAACAACTGCCGCTGACTGTTGTGTATAGTGCCTGATATCTGTGGACCGTACGCTATTTGGCATGATTTCATCTCCAGCCTAGAGTGTAGCTAAACTTCAGTCTTGGAAGGGCCAGGTGTAGAGCTATGGTAGAATAAGTGCCCCAGAGCAAGAGTACAAGCAGGAAAGCCTTGCCTTTCAGAAGACAGCAAGCCATGGCTAGCCTAGCTTCAATGATAATGGCTTTCCCTTCCTGCCTACTTCCGTAGCTCAAACAGTCAGAAGCCAGGATGCAGAGCCAAAAAATCAGTACTCGAATGTTGGAGCTAAGTGTAGGAACGGTTACAGTTCTGCATAACCATATGTGTAATGTTAGAATAAAAGGTTTTGTCTTTTAGAAGACACATAGGAAGTCCTGTTCCAAATTTAAAATGTAGAGAACATTGCTTAATTTGCAAAGCCAGCTGCCCATAGTTAGATGCAGGCTACAAAGCTTAATTTGGTCCCTTACCAGCTGCACTGCTTCTGAGACCAGGACCAGTTAAAGAGTTACCTTGGCACACTGTAGTATGCTGGGTGGTGATACAGCATTTCCTTGTTCATTTGAAGGTCTGCTTGCTTGTTTCACATGCTTTTAACTACCAAATTCACCACAAGGCAACTTGAAAGTAAGGGCTCATTTCAGACACCGTGTTGCTGGTGAACATGCATGACCACACTGTTTCAGCCTGCCCGCTTGACTGCGGGTGGGAATTGGGCTTTGCAGTTAGGTGCAGGAATCAACAAGACACACGAAAATGCGTGCTTCCTTTCCGTCAGATGTGCCTTCTGATAGGGCTATTCACGTACTTCAGGTGAATGCAGATTTCTGCGCTAAAGCAAGAGCTGGGAACCTGGTGGCAGTGATATTGCTAAGTGATATCTAAGCCTGATTTTCTTCATTGCAAGCTCATCTTAAGAACGGAGTAAAATCTGAATAAAGTTGTTTGTGGTATCTGTTTGTATGAGTACACAGTTAAGAAGGGATAAGGCCCCAAATTTTTCATAGTGTTTATAATAAGAAATCCAAATTTGATGCTAAAGTAAGTAGATACAATTCTGAAAATATACAAGGAACAGATGAAGTGAGTGGGAAGGTGTCATTTTTATGCAGCATCGTGTAGAGTAAAGCTGTCCCTGCACAGCAGATGGGTTTCTTAAGTACATACACTGTTTTCGGAATGCAGAATATTTTTCTTTCATCAGATGTCTTCTCAGGCCTTGTGTTTTCTGAGTATCTCGCCCCCTTTCATCAAGGGATGAACTCTCTTTTATTTACAGTAAAGTACCAACATATATTCAGGCCTTTGCTATGGTGTACTGATAAGCCTAATGATCCACGGGAGTCTTACCTGTAGTAATGATTACCCGTATCTGAAGCAAGAAAGAATTGAGAACGTTGCACAATTTAACAGATTATGCATAACTTCAGTAGAATGCATGTTAAAAGTATTTCAGTAAATAATTTAAGAAACATTGTTTCTCTTTCTAAGAATCTCCCTAATGTAACTAGCATCTTCCTCAACTCAAATTTCTCTCTCTCTAATTTCGTACTACTATATGAACATACTACTTTCAAGTAGACAAGAATGAACAAAAAAAGTGCATATGTTTACAGGGCCCAACTCAGTAAATACTAAAGCCTGTGCTTTGAAAGTAATTGGGAAGAGGGCATTACTGGAAAAGATTTCCCTGATTGTGGAAATTTCTTTTTAAGCTCATGTTGACCCTAACTACAGACTGTGCTGATATTTGCTCATGTGACACGCTATAGCTGTCAATGAACTGCGAACAGAACTGCTCACAGGAAGAATTGTCTTTTGAAAAGATGCAGTCTGTGCCATTTCTACTACAAAAATGTTCAGTGTAAATACTTAAACCCCAAACCTCTTTTAGGAAAACAGTTGCATTTCCTTGCTTTTCTTGATGCGTTGCACTCCAGCATCACTTAGCGAACATACTCAAAGCATGTAATAAATACACAACACTAAGGAAATACTGTAATGGTGATTCCAGATGATGGAAAAATCTGCCATATATCTTGGCCTGTTGAAAAAAGATACCAAGAACTTGAAAGTTGGAGAAAACTGAATTATAGCATAGCTGCTAAATCAGCTATTCCCCAAAAGGTGCCTCTGATTTACTGCTGTTGATGAATCTGAAGCTTTTCAGAAGGAATAAAAGTTCTGGAGCCCTTTAACTTCCAATTAATAAACTCTCTGCAGTAATATAATTCCAAATCGCTACAGCTGTTTCTTTTATTAGCTGTGGCTTCATGTTTCTGTCCTTGACACGTAAAGATCAAACCTACTTAAATATGAATCATTTAAAAATTTACTTTAATATCTTATTTTTGTCAAGAAGCTCAGCGGCTCATTATATAAGAGGAATGTGTCACAGAGGTAGTCATCTCTGTAGTGGTGGTGCAGGCACGCTACTGCTGTTCCCACTGTGTACACCCCACACACCCCCAAGTGTACCTAAGCGTGTTAGAGCACTTCTCAAGCAGGTCGCAAGACGTAGGCTATGTCCTGAAAGAAATAATGGGTTTAAGGGCATATTTACACCAGGAAAGCTAGGTTTATTTGGGGGGGAAAAGTACTGTTTTAAGCCATCCCTGCACAGCGATGTGGCATCCTCTGTCCAGAAGTAGCAGGACTGAGCGGGACTTTGCAGCTGCTTCTTCTTGTAATGGGAAGCTCTTCAGAGACAAGACAGTGTAGCTCAAATAGAAATGTTCCTGTGATGTCCTCAGACAGGGTGACAGGAAGATATTTCAAGGGCAGTGGATAGGGAGAAGGTTAGGAAGGAGCAGGAATATGAAAACACAAATAGGAGGGTGATCAGGAAGGAGAGGTAAGAGAAGGACTTGGGGGGAAGGGAGGGCAGGCCGTTGAAAATGGTGTCAATATGAGAAGCTCAGAGTTTTTCCAGTCTCCAAATGATCACCTCAAAGCTGGTAGTTCAGGCACTCTTCAAGGAGTATGGAGAATCCTGAATCCTCTCAGGCACAAACAGGGATTGAATCAAATTTCCTCCATTTTGAAAGATTGCTGCAAGTCAAGAGCTAACTTTGCAGCCCTGAGAAGACGGAGGTGATTTCAGCAGATCGGGAGGGTTGATCTGAAATGGGACTTTTTGCAGTAGTCTCTTTATTGTGTGTTCCTCGTTTACTGGGTGACAAATGTGACACATCTGGAGTCTGTTTTGCAGAACCACCAAATGCTCCCGGCTGTAAGAGTTGCTCAGTTTGAGCTTAGTCCTAAATGTACTGGGTGCTATAAAATAGTAAGTGCCCTGTGGGCTCTGATATTTCAAATTGGGCACCTAGAGTAAGGCTTCTCTGGAAAACAACTTTTTTTTTTTTTTTCTTGTGCTCCAGAATCTTGTGCATTTCCTGAGACCAATTAAACCACATAATTTCCTCCAGCCATTGCAAAGTAATATTTGTAATGCATGAGGATATCTTAGTGAGAGCCCCAAAGTCAGTACTTCTCTATCATGTTCCAAATTTAGCTGGATTTAGTGGTGAATCTAGGCATTGAATTGAGTAGGCTAAAAAAGTAGTATACAACACCTACCTTATATTGTGAGCAGCAAGTGAGAAACGGCGATGTAGGAGAACTTGCATGTCACCATAGAGTTCACAGGCTGTTACTACGGTGTAAATTGTTTCCTTCTTTTTTGAATGCTGCATTTGTAGATAACGGGTAGAAATTAGCCTGAATACTCTTCTGACTAGCAGCTAGGCTTGGAGACTTGGACTGTTTTTTCTTTGAAACCATACTGTGACGCTGTAGAACGAGGATGAAGGAACTGGTTTCACAGAAGAAACTGCACATGCATGTGCAAGAGAGAACAAAGGTGGCCGTGGCCAGGCTGGAGGAACAGTGAGCTGAGGCCAGGGTTATTGATGGAGTAGAGGGAGCTGGGTTTGCTCAGTAACAGACCCGTGGAACAGTTAAGGAGGAAAGAGTTGTGAAGGGTCACTATGAAATATGGGACTGAGCTAAACAATTTCTTTTCTTTGATCTCCATTCATTTATAATCTTATTGGTGTTGAGTCTCCTGGCACTAGAGCTTTTACAATGAATAGTTGAAAGTACAAAAATTGATTTAAATTGTGCTGGTCTTGTGCTGAATGGCTTTCTTTAGCCTAGGAGTTACTTGGAGTTTTACTCTTTTAGCTGTTGGACAGTTTAAATACTAAGCATTTAATTTACTTCAGACAGCTCTGAAAACAATAGCAAACCACAGACTGCTCTTATTTCATTGTCTGCAATTAATGTTGCAACAGTCTTTGCATCAAAGTTTAACCAGAATGCTTTGATTTCCTCAATGATAAATGGATATCTTTTGACCAATATAAAAAGCTGAAATAGTTCAATGTTTCAAATTCAGCTTCGGATTTGCTAGTGTTTAAAATTAGTACCTCTGCCTTTTTGTTGTGCTAAGCTAATAATGTAAAACAAAACAATAGAGTGTGTGTGTGTCAGTCTGTGTCTGCATAGAGATGAGTTGTTCTATAAAATCATGCAGTGTTACTTCTTCCATCAGTGGGAGGGAATCATCAGTAGTCGGCAATAGGATTAGTAGTTGTATATAGCTCAGATGTAAGCCTATTTATTTACCTTTTTAAAGGTTTAATTTTATTTATATTTTTTTGTACCTGAGTTGTTGTAAATCACTTCTTTCTAGTAAGTATACGTAAAATCTTTAACTTCCTGTTGATCAGGCTCGTTTTCCATGTTTTTGTGGTTTGATATATTTTTGGAGGATCATGGTTAGCTGCTCACATAATTATTGCTAGAAATATGTGCCTCCTTTTAATAATTACTTAAAATGTGCTAAGCACTTTAGTTTTCTAAGTCAAAAAAGAATCCACAGAGTGTTTTAATTTGCTTTTTGTTAAATAGTGCAGTGGGATTTTGTGTTATTAAATGTGGGAGTATCATTAATCACTTGTAGAATTTTTGTCCTTACGTACATTGTGTAACATAGAAATTTTACTTGGAGCTCAGAAATAATTTTATCAAATGGTTCATTCTGGGTTTCCTCATATTTCTAACTCACTGGAGCCTCATGAAGTTATCTTTCTCCTTTTCAATCTATACATTTCATTTGTGCATAGAAAAGAAACATCTGGCATTTTTTTTTTAATGAGCGCTGTATGCTCATTGACCAAATAAGCAGCAAGGAATCTGTTGTATGGCTGATTATGGCAAGAAAATGCAGTAGTTGTCTCACTAATAATCAGTAAATTTTGTATAAACTAGTGCTGTTTCATTTTCCGAGTTAGCTAATCTCATACTTTCACTCTTACAAGAAAACAAATCATGTTTTAAAAATGCCTGGTGTGGAAAAATGCTACTTTCAAATGTAGAGATTAGAAACATTTAAAACATACATATCTGTGGTTAAAGATGCCGACTCTTAATTCTCTCCTGTCTAGAGCTTTCATTTTTTATCTTTGAACTTCAGTCATTATTCCATGTCAATGCTATTGGTTTTATTTATTTTTGTATCCTACAGAAATTAATTCATACTGTTTAGATCCAATCTTTTTAGAATATTTATGAATGTAACATATCAACAAGTTTAATTTTTATGCAGCCTGTGGAGCTGGATTTTGGAATTTGCTTTTTTAGTGGTTCTTTTGTGGAAGAGAAATCTTTCAGGCATGAATTGATAGTCCAGATCTTTTGAGGTCTGTCTGTGCTAACCTATGACCTCTGTTCTTAGGAGGTCAACATCTGAGGGCAGGAGATTAAGGCAGTTAAAAGATTGGAATGGGAACTGGAATGGAAAAATTAGCCAGCACATTTTGGGTGGAAAACATCAAAGTCATCAAACAATTTGCTTATTTTAAACTCAGTTTAAGGGTAACAAGCTAATTGTACTGTGTTTGTTGATGCAAGCAATTTATATTATTTGAGAACATTAACACTGAAGAATATTTTTATTGCAGAAACATAATGCCTGTTCAGTATAAACGCACTATATATTTTGTATACTAAATGCTTTTGTGCAACATTTTTTAGCACAATAATTCAGGATCTGATCATACAGTCTGTATGCACTTAATTAGCTCTATTTCTTACAAACAGCAGTAGTAAGTGTTGTGGAACCTGAATCTTGTTTGTGGTCTGCTGAAGACCCCTTGCTCTCATTGGAGAATACAAGTGTTCTCAGTACGTGGGAAAAATTATTCCCATATTAAAATTTCCTCTCTGTGACGCTTAAAAACATTTGTAAGCATCTCTTTTTGTTACAGCTTTTCAAATGTGAATTCCTTTCCAATGCAAACTTGTCACTAAGGAATGTTCTTTCATAGATTATAAATTGATTTAAAAGAAAACAGCACTGTCTGTTTGTTCTTGTCTGTCATAGTTTGAAATTCATTAGTATGTAGTTTTAGAAGAATGAGGACTTCATCTTTCATCTGTACAATCGATTTCAAAGATATTTTCTAGAAAAAGACACCTTTCCACATCTGAAAATTATGTAGGTTCAAGGATTTGTGTGAGCAATCACATTTTTGTCTTGCTTGTTTAAAAGTGCAAATAAAAGTGGTTTCAGTATCACATGCAAAAGCCAGACTAGTGTTTCAGCATGCAAACACACCTAGCAGGAAAGAAAACAGAAAATTATGGGTATCTCAGAGCTCAGGCTCTGACTAACAGTGTATTCTCCTATAGGCAAGGCTACTAATTAAATTGAAGTACTATAAAATACAGATAAACTCAAGCAGGCAGCCATGTAAGCCTGTCTAACCTCCACACGTTATTGCTGTTCCGTCAATAGTGAAGGATATGAGATTAAACCCCTGTGCAAGCTTATAACTTTCCAAACTCTTCCTCTAAAGGCTAAAACCCTCCTTTTGCAGCTTTTAGTCCTGACTCGCACCTGAGGGGAAACTGAGCAAAATGATCACCATCATTTCTTCCTCCTTCATGAAGGAAAAGGGAAGGTAGGAGGAACTATTGTGGACTGCAGCAGCCCATGGACCATTCTCACAGATGCAGCCACCGCTTCACTGGGGTAGCTGGAGAAGCTCTACCAGCTGCCAGGGCTGCGACGGTTGGGTATGCCCTGCGACCCCGGCGATGCCACCATTGAGCGGGTATACCCTGCATCCCTGGTGCCACCACCAGCTGCGCCCTCCATCCCCAGGGGTACCACAGGCGTAGGGGAAACAGGGAGCGTTTGAAGGGGCAGGACCAACCCTGAAGGCTGTTTTATTTTGGAGATCTGTTCCCTGTTTGGATTATTGGGATAAAATGGGGGTAGCTTCTGATCAGCCATTTTGTGATTCTGGCTTGTCAGCCCTCTCTCTGGTTTAATAAATCAGTAGGATTGATGGGTGGAAAGCTAATTCTGTTTTACAGAACGGCTTTGGTTACCCACTTGTGAGAACATGTGAATCATTGTGAAGGAACAGAGGACTTGTTAATTAATAAAGGAAAAAAGGTAAGCAACTACAAAGTCAGTGTGCCTGACATGACTTAAGATAACTTTCTTGTTTGCCTAAGCCCTTTCTATACCATCCCTCTGTTCTGCCTGTTTGGATAGTAAACTCTTCAGTGCAGAACTGGTTTCCTTCTTAGTCCATATAATACTTAAAATCACTGCTGTTTTTAATTACAATACTAGTTGTGATTCTTGGCTATTTGAATTATTAGAGAGCAGTGATACACACTTTTTTTTAATGTGGAAGACCTGCTCCCCGGAATTTTTGTTGGATATGTGTAACCTCTCGTGTCATGATGTTTGATGATTCAAACATCCTGTCCAAAAGCCTGCTTTTCTTAACTGTCTTTTGCCCACCCTTTAAAAGTAGTCTTATAGATACTTGAAATCTACAGACCGAAAACTGCTCCAGGGTGCTGGAGGTTTTTCATCCCTTAATTATTGTTGCATTAGTTCTAAATATACTAAGAACTGCCTCCCAAGTTTTCTGTTCAGTAGCTTGCAGGGCAAAGTAGATGGCTTGCTGAGTTTGAGGAAGGAGGAATTAAAAACTCAGAACTTATAATACAATTTTTGAATGACTTAGAAATGATATTTGACTTTTTATGATGAAACCCTGCTTTGTTTTTGTTTGATCTGTGTGAGAAATAGGTAAAGAATATATCCTCGGTTCCCTCACACGTTCTTTTTCACAACAGAAAATTGCTGCAGAGCTAGACAAAACTGATCAGAATTACTGCAAATGGTATTTTCAGGCTTATCTGTTTGTGAAGGTTGAAATTTCTGGCAGTGCAGCTGCGCCAGATTTCTGACTGCAGCTCCCAGTGCTCTTGGAATCAGTGTCTCCAAATGGGCTCTGTAATTTGCCTCAGCTGAGTCACTTCCTTTGCACGAACTGCCATAAAGAGATGATTTCTTCTGTTTTGCTTTCTAGGGTTTAGCCTGCACTGCCCCCCTCCTTTTCAAAATAAGAACTCACCAGAAACTACTTTTTGTAGTAATGCAGTTGCGTTCAGAGGGTTTCAGAAATCTGGATTATTGGTAGCCTTGTTTGTTGAAGGAACTACTCGTTTTTGTGGTCCTCCTTTTCTTAATGACCCACATTTCTTGCTTAATTCTTGCATAGAATATGAATGAGTCAAATTTGAAAGCTTTTGAATTTGGCAGAATAATAATAGTCTTTATACTAGTGCAATGTTAAGATGCATTTTATAGAAGATTGACTTTAATTGTGAAGAGCCCAATAATTTTATTAAATCTGTTGTATGCGTATGTGTTGTATACATTTATGTGTATACTATATATGTGTATACACAGTAGATTTATGAAAGGTTTCCTCAGCTGCATTGAAGAAAGTGGGTATCAAAAGGAAGAGGACTTAATAAAAGAACCGTTCAGAATGAGACGTACATGTTGGTGACCTCAGTGATTAAAAAAAAAAA
>VZTL01062345.1:0-22008 GCA_013400535.1 Scopus umbretta | reverse complement strand
CCCCCCCAGCTCTTTTGCTCAGAAACCAGATTCAGAAAAGCAATTGTACATGCGCTCTATTAATATATGGGGAAAATAAAAACACTCACAGCTTTGGATACCCTTTTCTTGCAGTGCATACAGCCTATGAACTCATAGCCCTGAGTTTTCAAGATATGGTTTGAAGCGACTTAAACAACTGTCAATTTAAAAAAGCCCAGTTCGGCAGGGACTGTCAGGAAGCTTGCTGCTACTTGGCCTTCTCACCAGTGATTAACATTAAAATTACTGTTGACATAAAAAAAGCAATCAGAACAGGGGAGTTACTCATAGGCACTACTCCGTCACCTAGTTCTAAAAGAAAAAAAACCCAACAAAACAAAAAAATCCCACCAAACCAGCCAAACAACAACAAAAAACCCACCCCAACAAAAAAACCAATACCAACCAAACAAAAAAAACAGACCCAAGACACACAAATGTTAAACATGGTCAAATGCAGTTGTTTATCAGAAAACATTTTCCAAGAGGCTGACTTTTGGCAATGGCCAGAAGTTATTGATGTTAATGGCCAAATATTATTGATGAATCGAGTAACAGGAGTTCTTGGTGGAATGCTGTGGCAGAAAAGCATTGATGCAATTTTTTGACATAAAAAAACCCCAAACTAGAGTAGTGGGTAGAAACACAAAGACTATTTTACTTCAACACATGGCCTTGTTGAAACCACAAATGCTACATGCAGTACTGGAGTTTATATTCTTAAAAGGATGCTGTGAAAAGGGAGATACATAAGAGAACTACAAAAGTGACTTGAGGATTGAAGTAAATAACTTAAAGCAATACACAAATGAATCTGTTTATCTGATCAAGAAAGAATGATAGTGACTTGATTACTGTGCTTCGTTGTGGGAAGAAAATACTGCTTAATAAAGACTCTTTTACTCAAATGGAGGAAAGCAGAAAAAAGCAATTTTCCAATTGTGTTTCCTTTTTTTTTTTCTCCAATAGAGTGAGGCCAATTAACCATTAGAACAAATTACCAGAAAGTAGTGGAGCCTCTGTGACATCTTTGAAATGTGCATAGTATTTATTTTTTTTTTTGCCCCCGAACACAGACTGCTGAGCTCTATATAGAAGGCTATAAAAAGATTCATAACGCTGGAGTTTCACAACTGGTGCTACCTACCAGTGACAAAGGTTTGCTACTGGCCTGAGCTTCTTAAAACATTGTTCCCTTGGTGTGCTGAGTATATCAGTTCTGTAATATATCTATCACATTCCTAACCACCTGCCAAGAACGTAAGTAGTCAACACGTGATTCATACCAGCATCTCCTTAACAACAAACACAGGCTTAACCATTATGAAGTCTTCCTAAAATGGCTGCCTTAAACTTTAAATGAATCAAGACACTATAGACTAATAAGAGACTACCTGATTATGCCTTTACCAAATGTATCTTTTGCTGATCGCTAAGTACAAATATTTTTGCCAGCAGAACCAAATTCAAAATATGCAGTAGTTTTTAGGTTAAATGCAAGATATCTCTAAATTCATTCCCTCAGCTTGAACCTCTTGCTGCAGCAGCAGTGATTCTTTTCAGTATTGTCCTTTCTAACAGAAACAAGTAAAAAAAGCAAAAGTCCAAAGGCCAGCTACATTAACAGCTAACTTGTATAAATCTATCGGGTGCAATTGCAGTGCCTCAGGTCAACAAGCAAATCTAACTCGGTGAGGAAGCGTCCCACAGAAGTTCCACCTTCCATATTCGTTCAGACTTAGCAGCTGCCAAAAGGTAGAAAAAATGGGTCTATTTACCTAAGCTGACGACTTCTCAGCATGGGAATGGAGCATCCAGACTGGACTCTTCCTCCTAGCTAAAAACTGCCTCATAACATACGCATTAGGAGGCAGGACAAAGCGCAGTTAGGTCTTGCTCCCTTTGTCTATGTAAAGGATTTCACTAAAATTGGGTAGGTTGTTATCAAGATAGTAACAACATGATATTATCAGATGAATGCTGCATTGTGGTTCAAAAACATGAAGGAAAAATGAGTGAGGCTTGACAGGAACAAAAAGAATGGGTTACAAAATAATAAAAAAAAAAATACCCCAACCCCCCCTTTTTTTTATTTCTCTTTATCTGTTCTTCCAGGTAGCCTTAACTACTGCATATTCCTGAACTCCTACGTGCAGAGTCTTCTTATTTTCTGCAGTCTCTGGGTCAGGAATTTGCCCTGCTGTGAGTCCAAAAAACACCAAATACAGCTTTGGGACTCTACATAAAAATATGGATTTTAATATTAAAGTGCTTCAGAGAAAAATTATAAACCATCACACGTTTTTGTGCACAAATAAATTAATTTTATAAGTTATATTCTATTATCATAGCTTAAATTAGAATATCCAGGAAGAAACATTGCTGGAGAAATCAAATCAGTTTATCTTTTAGAACGAATAACCTTATGATTTTATCATTCATATTTTAATGCAAGATACATTATTTCCTATTGTTTCACCTGTCTGAAAATAAGAAGCAAGAACTCCACAGTTTAACTTCATCTTATGAAACTATAAACCAAAACAAAATCGAAAATAAGCTAGCACTTCTTATTAAGGAACACATAATTAAAGTTTCCTGGATCCTCCTTTCATACAGAACACCCTTTTGAACATGACTGTGTATCTCTCAAGTGACTACTCCTGAAGAAATATTTCTGAATAAATAGATAATAAAAATTAATTAATTTTGATCTCTGATTTAAGAGCTTTAAGCTATGAGGATATTGAGTTTATGACCAGAATTTGATGGATGATAACTTATCTGTGGCTTGAACACTACACATTTTTAATGCTCTTGTCAAAAGTATAAAGTCTATTACTAAAAGAAAGTTAGCAATGCATTAATATGTACCAAAAGTCAATAAAAAAAATAATGTGAAAAGCAACATACATTTTCTGCAGTATTTCTTCCCTTGGCTGTCTAACTCCTGTTACTCAATTCAGTTAACAGAAGGCTGACACGATCACACCATCATAGTGACTCAATTCCTCCAAAACAGTCAAGGGAGTTTTTAAAAATTAGATGCCTAAGTCTAATCCGTTATTCTAACAATGTTTTTCATTATTTTCTTGAAACACAAGGCAGTCTTAGATTTTTCTTCTCATTACTACAGGTTCATCAATCACCTGCTTACATGAAGAAAACAAGCTTGAAAGAGCACCTTTATCCCCCCACCTCTGAGAAATGTATAAGAGAATTACACATGGAAGCCAATATGCTTCACAAAATTTTAAATCCTGATTCCATTAGTCATTTATGCACGCATCACAAGGTGACTGCGTAATGTTAAGGGCATACCTGGTCACAATTTATCTGACACAGAGAAAAGTCTTTGAAAAATTACTTGAAGTGCTAAAAACAACACGCAGAGACAGATGAAGAAAGACAGACTGAAATATTCACACAGGCCTGCATTTCTTTGCTTCTGCCCCCCGCCCCCCAACTTGTTGAGAAGCTAGCCTGAGCAAGATTCATTTCATTCTGACATAATGTAGTTTAGGTGGTATACCATAATGTAACTACTAGTTTAAAGAACAATAATAACGGACAAACCCAAACATTTTAGAGCTGACAAGAAATTATTTCATAGTTGTAGCTAACTTCAACTTTTAAATAACTTCTCAAAAACCACCTGATATCTAAATTCATATTCTAGTGACTAAGTATTTCATTCTTCCACAGAGGAATTTAATGCAATGAAATATCAGCCACGGCCTATCTATTCCTCTTGAAAATCTTGTTATATTAATTCAGATAGACATGGGTTTGGTTTTCTTAATTTATTGAAAAGACATAGCAAATCACACTGATACACAACTAAATTACAACTGAAAAATTCTAATCCCAAAATATGGTCAGATTATTTTCACGAGACAGGTTTGATAAACAAAATTATTGTCTGGGTCAGGTTTCTGTTTGAATTTCCACAGAATTTATTCCCCTTACTTCTAGGTCCAAAGGCTAGAAAAGGCTAGCAAGGCAGCCTTTAGTTACCCAGCATATATACAACATGCTCCATTTTTTAGGATGCACAGCAGAAGATAGCCTGTTGCCCTTCAAAATATATCATATAGATAGTATTAGGAGTAAAACAATGCAAACACTATAGATCTGCATTCTGCCTTTTGGAGCTGGTTCTCTAGAAATACCTGAGACACTTCTAAACAAAACATATTTTACAATATACATATAGCATGTTCATACATACAAACACACATGTTCCCTCCTTCAGTATCAAAGGCTCTCATTGGAGCTTTCCTTTATCCTTTCAAAAACAATAATCTAAATAAGGGACATAGAACTAAATCTAGGTAAGCAAATTAAGTAATCCACAGCGTGACTATCTAAACTGTTCCTTTTGTGTTTTATGAGCACTGCTTGAAATCACAGCCTTTGTCCTGCAATAGATTTTATGTATATGCTTAAACTAAATACTGCAGAAGACATACACATGAGTAAAGTTAACCACGTCCCTCAACCGTGCAGGATTAGCAGAGATTTCTAGTTTTGCAATCAATGTTTAGACAGAACAAATAATAAAGATCTTAAGCTGAAGCAAGAAAGGTCTAGCATTAAAGTGTAGTGAAACACTAGAGCAAATGGAAAAGGGCATGTAAGAAAAATCTCCCTACAGGAGGTTTTTAAGAACAAATTAGGCAAATACCTGGCAAGAATCACATTTATAGTCAAACCTACCTTGCAAAGAGAATACAGATTAAAAACCTCTAAAGATCACTTCAAAATTAATTTTTCTGGATTCCATAGTAAAGTCAAGCAACAAATCAATCCAAAAAAAGTCTCCCCAAATTAATTACCCATTAAAAAAGTGGCTGAAGTCCAAAACCTACTCATCCTGTACACTGAGATTGGGATCAGCTAAAAGAAATCACCATCCAAACAGTCAAGGCTGTCACTAAGCAACAGCAGAACACTACTTATTGCTATGATGGTTGAGGTATGTTTGTTTTGAAATACTAGAGAAAAAGATTAAAAAATGAGCAAGTAAGGCCATTGCTCAATAATCTATCTGTTGTAAAACCAGACAAATATTTATATGACCCTAAAAAGGGACAATATAATACAATCCTAAATTATATTCTACTTTACTGCTAAGCAATATATCAACATCTAATATGCACCACATACTGATTTATTCAGATTTTAAACAGAAGCTGAGTAAATTTGCCACAAAAGTTCTGGGCTGATACCTTAATAAGGATGTATCTCGGTTGCAGTAGTGTTCAGGGGCCTGCATTCTAATGTTTTATTTAGAAGTCACTTAAGTCCCCAAATAAAAGCGAATGTTATAGGACTATTTACCTACAAAGTATTTTAAGACTTCACTTAGTCTTATTAGCAAAATACAGAGAAAGGGGAGCGTTCCTCTAATATCTGAGCGGATATCACATCGAAGAATGATCAGAGATTATATAGCATGGATGGAGAGAAAGGGTACTTCAATATCAGAATAAGCAGCTTGAATCTGACATGTTGGGAAACAGAAACCCAACTGTCCAAAGAGAACTGTGTAACTAGACAAATTCAAGGATAGTCTAGAAACAGACTCTGGATTCTGAACATGAATGCTATCTAACATAAAGAGAAAAGCACAACCTAGAAGCTGTGCATTAGAACACCTTCCTATCCATGATCCCAACAGTATCAAGTTCTACTGTTATGTTACTCTGATAAAGTTACTTCTTCCCCAATCCAAAAAAACCCTCTTTAAACCATTTCACACCAAGAAAGAACATTCTTGATGTGTCACCAGTCATGCTGTACTTTGCTTCAGTCTCTTGGGCTGCTTTGATAGTTTTACTTGTATTCTGATTCTGAATGGAGCTCAGAATAGAGTGCAGACCCAATTTCCAAGAGGAAAATTCACCCCTGTGGGTACTGTTTTCAAAGGCAAGGAGCATTTGCCTTTCTGTATCTGCAGGTTGCATCTCAGGTTTTCCTTACATTGAGGCAGTCTCCAGGCCAAAAGAAATATAGTAGTTTAATAAACACTGCTTATCAAATATTTTACTTCAGCAGGCTCACCTGGATATTGCCTTTGCTGTAGACTGCCCCTAGCAGTAAGTGACAGTGATACACAATTTTGGACAGGCATACATCCACAGGAACATAGCAATTGAAAAAAATAAATGAATTTGTCTTATCTAAGCTTAGGAACTTCTTTCTAAGACAGAAAGAATCAATTTAATTCTGGCAATATCATTCAGAAAACCATGTTTTTAACTGAGGTCAACTTAGAGTCCACTTCTTTACAGATCCTGTATTGCTTCTCCTGTATCCTTTGACAATAATAAACATTGGTTCTGAAGTTACCTGGCTCACAGTTTCTGGTCAGAAAGCCTCTCAGCACTAAAGGATTGGTATCTCCCCCCTCCATCAACTCCAGTCAGGTTAATGTCTGTTCTAATTGGGAGAGGTAAATTTGAAAGGTCATGAAGTTTTTGCCCAATTCCTCAGAACACCAGGAGTAAGACTTACTAAAACAGCTTTATCTAACGTTTACTCTTAATATGACCGTAAGCAGGCGTAATATGAATATACATGTGGCACTTGAGTCGGGGGAACTGAAGACTTTATCTGCAGTTACACTATGTAACTTCGGTGAGATCACTGGCACTGTATGGCCATAACCAAATGCTGAATCTGATTTTCAGACTCTTAACAACGGAAATGAACCCATAGAGATGTACATCCTCATTTTGCTTATGTTGCAAAACAGTGACACCCACTGGCAGCAACAGTTTAAATAATTGTTGCAATTTGGATCTACTTGATAAGAGTTACTAAGAAGTTTCTCTTGAGAAAAATTCATCATAGCAACAACCATACAGACTTACCTGTTGAGTCAGCACTACCGTCCGAGTTTTCAGAAACTGAAATACTAACATCATTTGGAGTAACTGCAACATAACCCTCCGGAGGAAGATTCACTGTGTACACTCTCCTTGGAGACAGAACTGTACTGTCACTACCTACAAAACAGAAAAATCAAAGTGTCTGGCTATTGATCTCAGTATAGATTTTCTCAAACATTTTCCCAACTACAGCAATGATAGTAAGTGGTCTTGAAAATCCTTATAGAGGAAAAGAAGGTGAGAGAAAGTCAGGTGTGGAACACTGAAATTATCCTACGACTAACAAAATTGCACCGACATGCACAGCAGCTACAAATAAATAAATATTCAACAAGTTAGTTCTTTCCACCAGAAATGCTTTTTTTTTCCCCCTTGCGTCAGACAACTCTTTTGCCCTACCTCCAAAAGAAGCTTCCACTTAAAGTGATTTTTAAGAGACACTACACATTTTTCCCCATTCAGCACAAGCAGATGTTGTTTCTTGAAGAACTGTTTCATAAAAGATGGATGGAGAGATACAAGCTGATTATGAAGTGATAGAGGCAATAGAAAAAGAATCACAGAACTGTGGTTTGTCCATTTGCAGACCTTTTAGACACAGCCTATGCTGTTTTGAAGGGCACAGAGATAAAGGGAATTTGAAAGCCACACTTGACTAAGCCCCAGGAGTGCCTGCCCAAGAGGACTCATCTCCTCATCCTTTCTCTGCTTCTTTCTCGGGAAGGAAGAGTGCCAAGGGCCAGCTTTGCAACTATTTCATTGGATAGGAAACTATTTGTGATGATGGCAGCAGACTTTTTGTAGGAAGTCTCTCCCCTTTAGAAGGTAATTAAAAATACGTGCAAGAGTGGCAGTATAAACTTTTCATTCGTCTACCAGACAAGAAGTAACTCTGTAGGCATGACAAGCACACATCTCTGCTTCAGTTACATGAGACCAGTCCAAATAGCAGACTATTTTTTTGCTCAGTAGTGACAACAGCAGAGATCAACCACAGGGAGACAAAAGCCTTTCTATAAGGCCAGAATGTTCAGGGTGTCTCCAGATGCTGCAAGGTAAATTTAGATGGTTCAGTGTCTTCTTTTTACACTCAACCAGCTCCACATGCCAGCACAGACACAGCACTAGCCTTCCCTTCTTGGGGGCAATTTGCTCCTTTAAAACACAGAGAGAACTGTTAAAATAATATATAGTAAAAATGTCTTTGGCAGCTGGATGCAAATTAACCTCCTTACACCATAAATTTGCTAGAAGATCCCAGATGATCCGAGTCTATTACCAAGCTGCAGCTATGCTTGGACTAATACCTAAACATTTAAAATGCAGTTGTGTCTGATGGAAGTAATTCTTGTTAGGCATCTAGATTTCTAATAAGTAATTTCACTACACACACTGTATGCAAATATGTAATTTAACTATACAATGATGTTTCTCAGGTAATACACGCCAAAGTTCAGCAGGACTAATCGTCTTCGATATCTCTGATAAAGTACACTTCAGAACATTCAACGCACTTATGAAAAGCTACATGGTTGTTTTCATCATCAGGATGTAGTAATTTTGTTTTGAGAACACATTAGAAAGTTTTTTCTTGAACAAGCCAGAAAATTTCAAACTGATATTGATGATGCTTACTTAAAGGGTAATAAAGGAAAGGAAATAAATAATACAAAACGATGAAGAACAATTATGTGATTTAGAAAAAGATCCACTAGAAGTTAATTTGGTATAACTCTTCAACAGATCCTTTCTATTAAGACGATGCCAAATCACTGAACTGGCAGTACTTGCTTGCACTGATTTCCACTCCCCTCCCCCAGGTTGATTAACGATGAAGCACTAACGGGGCATAGTTTAAATGTATAAATGTTTCTTGAGTTACTCCCTTCTGAACAATTTCAAGTTTCTCCTTTTTCCCCCTTTATATTTAGGTTTTGTGGAACAAAGATGACCATGAAAACATTAAACTCAATTTGCAGCAGTCATGACTAACTCAGACCCTTTAAGGAGTAGGTATCTTGGGATTAATTTCCCAGGACAAAACAGTTCACATGACAGAATTTTGGGGGACTATCTGTAACAGCTATCTTACAAAGAACAGTAACAACTTTTACTATGTAAATGAATGATGACTCAAACCAATTTTTTTAATTCGACCTCTTTAAATGGGAGTCCCCTGAATTATTATTTATTTAGTTTATTTATTTATTCACCCCATATGCATCTTCAAGTAGTTTACAAACCATAAATCAAGCATTAGTTGGTTTGAAATACTTGTACAGGATTAGCAACAAACTGTTAATGTATCATAAAAAAAAGTATATATGCAACTGTGTTACTCAGTGTATCAACAAGTCTCCCAGTTTCAAGCCATTAAGTCTGGATTTTTTCCAGTCTGGGGCCATAGTCGCCTTGGGCTAAGAGGAGATGGGTTGGTTATAAAATCATAACCATTGCTGCAAAGCAAATGGCCAAGCTTATACAAATGTGACATAAGAAGGGTTTTTTGACTAAAAAAAGAAATCAGATACTGGGGATACTACAGATTGCTCTACTTTCTACTAGTTAAAAGTTATGAATCCCATTTCTGAAGTTCTGTTTTATGGAGGGGAGGGGGGGCAGGAAGCATCTAAAGGATGTTTACAAAACCAAAAAAAGAACAAGCATTACTCTTTAAAGGCAAACTAAGAATACAGAATAAATATTTTGAATTGGGTTGTCTCCTATTCATCTTCTTCTGCACAACATTCCCCACGTGAAGAGCTCCTTTGCATGTAAATCAACCTTGTGCACAGAGCAGGGAAGTGCATCTAAACTACATCGTTGCCAAGGTTACATCTGCAAGTGTGTCAGCAGCTTGGCTAGCTATGTTATCTCTTGCTACCCTACTACAAACAAGCATCAGACCATTTAAGAAGGAACTGATGATAAAGATTCCTTCTCACCTTAGCCATATAAAATTGCCAACCGCCCAGTCTGTCATCATCTCAGGTAGACACAGTGTATTTTGTTTTAAGGCTGTTTTTCAGTATCCTGAAACTTTCCCCTACCTGAAGCTCAGAATGGTGGTGCATAACACTAGCATGGCTTCCAGACTGCCTGAACACAAGCTATGCTTGGGCACACCTTGAATACAGACATGGCCAGAATGCATGTTCATATAATCTTGGTCCTTTGCTTGCTGTAAGAGTGATTAAACCCTGGGCAGAGACTGAACCACTTCTAGTTTCTGTGGTGGGTTGGCCCTGGCTAGCAGCCAAAGTCCCCCCGCCCCCGCCATATGCTTGTTCAACTTCCTCCTCAGCAGGATGATGGTGAGGTGGGGAAAAAAATGGGAATAACAGGAATGACAGCACACATGGGTCAGAGACAGGGAGATCACTTACTAACTACTGCTGTGGCAAAACAGACTCAGCTTGGGAAAATTAACTTAATTTACTGCCAATTACTTGAAATATTCATTTACTGACTCAGGTACCAGGAAACAGAAGAAAAAAAAAAGCAAACATTAAAACACATCAGAAAAACCACCTTTCCTCCCCGCCTGATATTCACTCCAAACTTCTCTCCTCCCCACTTGCTCTTGCTGCAGGTTACGCTCAGTCCCTTCAGTGAGGCAACGAGCAGTGCAAGGTGGTGGTGGTAGGTGTTTACAGTCAGTATAAAATGGTTTCTCTCTGCTGCTCCTTCCTTCTCACTCTTGCCCCTATGCCAGTGGGGCGCTCTGTGGGCTGCAGTCCTTCAGGAACATTTGCTCAACGACAGAGCACCTCCTCCTCCTCTGACCCTGGCGTTCCCACTGTTGTCACTCCTTTTAGTTCCCTCCTCTCTGGTGTTTTCTCTCCTTTCTTAAATGTATTTCCCCTGAGGCATCACCATCTGGGCTCCTCCGTGCCCTGTGGTGGGTCAGTTGGAGCCAGCTGGCACTGGCCATGTCGGGCACGGGGCAGCCCCGGCCTCTCCTCACAGAGGCCGCCCTGCGGCCCCCATTGCCAGCGCCTGGGCACCTGCACCCCGTACAGTTTCACAGAAATTTTGCCTTTCCCATGAAGTGCTTCCCTGCCACTCAGAAAGCCTTGATAACCTGCTGCTGTGTTCCCATAGGGCAGGACTCGTAGAGAAAATAGAGGACCCAAGTCCAGAGGTCAGCTAGCACATCTGGCAGCCTCCACCCAAAAAACATCAGGTTAGCCCAATCTGACCAAGACTGTGATCTTTTCCACAAAGTTATCCCTTGGAAAAATCTGGCTATCACTTCTCCAAATGGAGGAGAGTTCATCCCCAAAAAGAACTCTTTTCAGAAAAGCACAGGAAGAAAGGGATTGATCCTGGATCAAATCCAAGGTCTGATTAGTTCAGTGTCACAACTTCTAGAAGTCATTATTCTTAGTAAGCACTTACTGCGTGGTGTTACAATAGATATGATCTGGACAAAAATAAGGCTTGAAGAAGGTCTGGTAACCCCTTTAAAAAGTTTGTATTAAAGTACATTTTTACTTATTATGTAAGCTAGAATATGACCACCTTCTAGCTACTCCTCATTTTTATTACTAAGTGAGATTGAGACTACAACCTGAAAACTATGACAATCCCCAATGCACATATATCACTCCTCTTTACACATTACAGATGCACTATTACTTTCCCCTTCACTGACTAGCAAGACAAGCATCTTTAATGGACATGCAAATCCTAAGCAAGAGAGTTTTGTCTCATCCAAAAAAACCTTTAAATTGAAGCGTAGCAAAGGTTATATCAGTGACCAACTGTAGAACATACACACCTTGAGGATCCTCCTGAGATGTGGTACTGAAAAATAGGTACTTCTCCAATTGATTAATGTGAAGACATAGCACTATCCTCCATCAGCATTTATAAGCAACATTATAAAACAAATCTGGTGATCTAAATACCCCCCTGTGCCTTAAAACATACATATTTTTGTTCAGATGATACCCAAGCTCCTGAACATCAAGCTACAGTTAGGCATGTGAGGGTAACTTCAGGGACATGAGGTGTTACATTGTGTACAATCATCCTCTGTTCACAGGTTGTCTTTTACAGGATTGTTTTCCAGTCTCAAGTCAACACAAATACTAGAGTGCTTTCCACAAGGGCAGAACCTTTTAGCTTAAGTAGTCTTCTTTCTGTGCAATGGGGAAGGGCAAACCTTTTTCTTAGAGTGCTGCATAATTCCTGCTGCTTGACCTCAGTCTTCAGCAGGATTCTCTCCCTCAAGACAAGTCAAGTCACACTGGGTAGAGAGAAAAAAATTATTATGATAATAAGCAACCTAGCAAAGCACAGTCATTTACTGCTGGTCATTTATTTTACTCAAATGATAACCATCACACAATAATGGAAATGTTGCACTACTTTGCTGGGTGACTGGAGTAGTTGATGAATTATTTCTGTACGAATTCACTACTACAGGTAGGACATATCTGTCCCATTTCCACAGTATAATGCCACTGTAAAATAGCATGTTTTCACTGCATTGCCAGATTTTTTTTTAATTATTTTTTTTTTTGTAGAAGCCTAGCCATATTACAGAAGACTGTTCCCGATTCTCAGGGTGTATGCCATTTGTGTCTGGTAGCACATTGTCACTCAAGTCAGTTCATTGAAACCTCCCTCCTGACACTTTGCATCACCAGAAGTGCTTCACTTCGTTAAAAAGAGAAAGTCTAGATTACAGAGGTTGCTCCCTCTTCTTAATAGAACTAACTATAAAGTAAATAAAATCAGTAGTTACAGGAGTCTTTCCTAAGCATTCTTTTTTATGACTTGGTGATTCAGTGCACTTGCTTAGATAAATAAAACTAGGTCTTCAAGATGTATTTTTGAATGAAAATTCCTTTCTCTACCCATAGCCCATGGCTCCTTGGCCTGTAATGAGTTGTGCCAGTTATCATACTGATGAAAATCCACCAAGATAGATGAGTACAAGGAGTTTCTCATCCCACTTTTTCCACATATGAGGAAGTAAGACTAGCATATGACAATCCCTACCTAGCCCTCACAACCACCAGGCTTCTTAGGAGCTCAGACAAGTGCAAGGTTTCACCAGGCAGATCCCTAGGGAGCTAACACTTGCCTAGAGCTTAGCACAGATGAAGGGTCTGGAACCAACAGATTTTTTTTTACCCCTCCCATAGCAGCTCCCCTCCCAGCTCTCTCCCCTGTGGAGGGCATGCAAATCGAATAGAATGGAAAAGGGAAACGGTAGCTGATGGCCAGCCTTACAGTTTGTCCCTTCCAACATACTAAGATAACAACTGGATTTTCAGTGAAACAAGATACAATCATTCAGTGGTACCCATGAGTTTGGTGCGATGGATACCCAGCACACTGTAGTATTTTTAAAAGAAGGTTCTACTTAATTTTTGACAAGCTGCATTTCAGCCTTCCTATTCAAGCTTTAAGTATAATTCGAAGGGAGGGAGAATGGAAAGAGGAGTAATGACAGCATCCAAATGAGTGATGATCCATGTACTCATCTTGCATTAAGTATCTCAAATACTTCTGCAAGTATTGCCAACTTAGTTACCTTTTGTTAAGGCCTCTGCACATTGGAAAAGCCATCTACTTTGGATTTTATTTGTTCTGTTTTTAAATTCTGGTTTGTGTTTTAAATTAACTTTCAGTTTTACTCAAATCTACTGTACTAAGATTCGCCTGTTATGGGATATCTTAACGCTTCCTTATTCAGATTCATCATCCAACTGAGAAGCATACAACTGTAGTGCTGTCATCCAGCAGCGCTGAGATCTTCGACTCCTAAAACTGCTGTTAAGGTTTATTTGCAACCAAGAGCAAAGCCCCCTTCTTGAGGGTTTTAGAATAGGGTGGGGCTTTTTTGTGGCAATTATTTGACTAGAACTATTTCTCAAAGCTGTCTCATTACCCACTCTTTTGTGGCAATTATTTGACCAGAATTATTTCTCAAAGCTGTCTCATTACCCACTCTTTTGTGGCAATTATTTGACCAGAATTATTTCTCAAAGCTGTCTCATTACCCACTCTTTTGTGGCAATTATTTGACCAGAATTATTTCTCAAAGCTATCTCATCTACTCTGCAGGCTTAGTGAAGTCTTTCCCATAAAACAGCATTTTGCCACACTGTCTTATGATCTCTCTCATTCTAATGGTTAGCAGTTTATTTCCACAAACACATTTGCACTTCTCACACTTTTTATGGCTACATATTTATTTCCATGTAGATTATAGCTTCTTTGGTATGAAATTAACATTCTCTTCCACTGAATACTAGGCCTTATCGTATTCCCATTTGTATTAACAGCAGGAATCCAATTTCTGTCTTAAGAGCTGAAACAGGTATAAGATGACCTAAAAACAAATACAAAGGTGGTTTTTTTTTCCTTCCTATTTTAAACTATGCCATAGGTCTATATGGCATAGTTTATATATATGACATATCTATCTATGCTTATCTATATCAAGAAAAAAAACCACCAAGGCACTGTTTCTCTTGCTTTTCATTCTTTACAAGCATTTTTTTTTATGGCTAGTAAAAATGACATCACCATCTAAGTTTGGTTTAAAACACATTTTTAAACCATTCTGTTTTCTGCTAATATTTCCAGTAGAATAAATGCAAAAGCTATCTATGAAAATGACATAGTCAAACTTGGAATTTACAGACCTCGTGACATCAGTAAAGCTTTGAAGGAAGAGAAGAGGTTTGATGCTCAGAGGACTAGAGCATTTAAAGAAGAAAAACAACTTGAGAAAATCCTCAGAAGTACTTCCTCATTATTGTCTTTTCCTTCAGCTTGATGGAAACCAAAAACTTCAGAAGGAAATTGAGGTCAATAAAGATATAACCATTTTATAAGGCCCAAAGTTGGGATGGAAAATTCATGAAAAACAAGGAAAAAGAAAGCTCAAATTTATTTCCCTCATCACCTCCCACACATACACTAACTCTTAGATCTTTTTAGATGCCTGGAAAGGCTATATTATAGCCCATTTTACTGGAGACAGGACTTACCATTATAACTCAGCCTCAGTTTCATTACATTAGACGTGGCAGGCATTCTTTGTCACAGAGAAAAAATAGATTAAAAAAAGTAGAAATCCTTCTTCCTCTTGTTCTCACTCATCGTCTGAGGAAGAATTTTTACCTATGAACCATTAAAACATCTAGATTCCCTTATTACTATGTATTAAATATTTATTAGTTATTATTAATTGTTTGACTTAAAAGCTTCAGTGTCTTCTATGTCCTGGTATGCAATTAGAGGCAATATTTTGATTAGATGTCTAAGAATTCTAGCTGTATAAACAGGAGAATAAAGTTATCTTAAAAATGTTAAGTTAGTATTCAGCTCAGTTATTTCTCCTAGTGCTACAGATCTTATTTGTTCAACATACTTTTCAAAAGCCAAATACATCCCTGTCAATCAACATATATTTTTAAAATAAATGCAACAACTCTAAATCTGAAAGGCCATGCCTAAGTTGCAATTAGTTAATTACCCTCACTGATTATGTGATTATGTCATTATTGGGACTTACCTGAAACTAGACCAGGAAATAAACAGATGTGCTCATCAGAATGAAAGTAAACAAAGTTTAAAGTTCTAAACTTTTTTTTTTCCCCACCACACACATTTTTATTCCGTAACTGGAATTCACCAGTAGGAGTCCACTCCTTTTTGTGTACAAAAGTAATGCAAACCACAGAAGCACAAAAAGTTATGGAAAATCATTTGCCCTGAACTTAGTTCAGTATGAAGTTCATATTATAAACATTTCTTTTTTTTCAAATAAGAGGGTATAGCTGGTAGGAAAGACAAGTAGGAAGTAAGCATGTGTAATAGCAGTAAACATGAAATTTGACTCTGAATAACTATGATTTTGACAATGGCACCTTGAAGTAATAAACTCCCCTATGAAGATGGAAGCAGGAGAGGCATCTCACACAACCTGTTTTGGCATCAATACATTAAAAATAATTTCAAACAGGCAGACAGGGTGGAGAGTGAGAACGCTAACACACACAATTACTATACTACAGTTAGATTCACCTCAGGACTGTCTACCAGCCATTCTCTAGCTGAAACAAGTCCATTTTATCAGGTTCTTACACAAGCCATTTTTCTGTTTCCTTTCTCAAGATAATTAGTTTTCCTACAGCTGGCTACATTTAGGTTTAGAGCTTGTTTACACTTACAGCTAAAGCTGGCATTTTCTACTCCAATTAGGCAACCACTACATACTATTAGATGAGCTAGTTGTTAAATTGCTTTCAGTTGTCAGAGGCCAGCAGATTTCTGTGACAGCTAAGCTGTTTGAAATGAAAAATGTAGAAGAGAAGAATGAGTGAATGTATATACACAACACTGGAAAAGGAAGGAATCTGTCAACCAGCAAAGGCGGGGGGGGGAAGGCAGGCTGTTTCTGTCACAACAGAAGTTAGGTATTATACATGCAGCCCACTCAGTCTGAACAAAGACAGGTTTTGTTTGTTTGTGGGTTGGTTTTTTTTGTTGTTGTTGTTGGGTTACCTCTTCCCCCTCAAACCCCAGAGCTCTACATTCCCCCCAAGCATATAGCTACGAGCTTGTAAATCTGGTTGGGCACCACTTCTACCATAGCCACCGGAGCTGGGCATCTTCAGTCAAGTACTCTTGCTCACTTCTGGGTATATCTGTCCCATTTTCACAGTACAATGCCACTGTAATATAGCATGTAATGAGAGAATTTTTAGAGAGAATTTTTAAACCCTTGTGAGAAGAATATTAGAGTATGTGACAACACTTTGTTGTATAATAATGATAATCTCTATTGCTCTTTAGCTTATTCATAATAGACAGCTTTTCAGTGTAATTAACTTAAATGAAGCTGAATTGTTTAACAAGTCTCTAAAGCTGTTTACTGTATTGGGTACTACTAGAGTTTAATTTCTTAAGCATATGCACTTCATCAGTTTGATCAACTAAAAGCCAGGGCTGTCCATGAATATTTTTTAGAGAAGTTTTGTCTTTTAGGCACTTCTGTCTCAAAGTTATGTTTCTATAACAGAATGGCTGCAGGAAGACAGGATTAGGATGAGTAAGGACACAGTCCAGGTGTCCCAGTGATGATTTCTTAAATGTAATATACTGACAGCATTAATAACTTCAATGGAAAGAGTCAGAAAGCAAACACACACAAACAACAACAACAACAAAAAAAAATCACACAGCTGTACTGAATTTTGACAGGAATTCCTCATAGAGGATAACAATGCTGGCATATTTCACAGTTCATAGACATTTGTGTTCAATGAATATAGAGTAAATTGCATTTTGTCTATTTATATAGCATAATATGGATTCCCATTTAAAAAAAAACCACACAACCTAGAATTTAGGAGTAATAATAGCTTAGTATTTTTCTTCATTACCTCTTACTTAAATAAATGAAGGAGACAAAGATCAAACAGGTTGTCTACACAAGATCAGAGACTCTGCCCAGGCTCTCTGCGTTTCAATTTCTTTTTTCAGAATTAGGGAAAATAAAATTTAAAAAAGTGGAACAGCATGCTTTATACAGAAAAATCAAATACTATACATTTCATTTGTATTCAATTATCCTTCTTCAACAATGCTTAAATTTATTTTTTGTAAGGAAGATGGTAAACATTGATCAGCAAATCCCAAGTCCTTTAAAAAGTGGTTATAATTCTAACCAAGAAAAAGGCCCGAGACTAAGGAGACCATTAAAAAAACCAGTTCTACAATTAGCAAGTCTTTAGTCAGAAGCATGCATGTCTACTTTGAACATATTCTGTTATTAAAGTCATTAAAAATAATTAGTGAGGTTTTAAAGTATCAACAAAAGTAAAGAAAGAGCAGAACTGCAGAGCTCCAGAGAAACATTCTCCATGAAATTAGTGCTTGTTAAAACTAGATCCTGCCCTAAAAAGGGTCAGAAAAACAGAACCAATCCTCAGAACAAAGTTTATTTAAAAGCCATATTCAAGTGAGTAATTCATACTTAGAAATGCTTTCTCAGTCTTTTGCCAGACACTTTTTTATGCAGTACAGCAAGTTGTTAGGCATATATAATAATGCACTTGGAAGAATATTCACAAGCTTAGGGAAAAAGAAATTAAGTCCTCTTATTTGTAGGGAGGTTTCAGTTTTCCATTTGCTCTCTTTAATGCTTTGCCTGCTCAGGTTTATTACATGCACGTGTAACCTTTAAAGGGTTTAAGGTAAAGCTGGTTATCTAGACCCTTTTTAATTTTACATTGAAGCAAGAAAAAAACTTTTTCTTACATGTTCTGAAATTAAGATAGCTTCCTTAAAGAGAGGAGTGTTTAGCAAGTCTTACCTAATTGTCCTGAGGAGGAGGGAACCCCTATTTTGGTTACATTCATTTTCCCACTGAGTATTTTGGTAGAATGGGGGGGTGGAATCTGACTTAGGACAATTAGAATCCAAAGGGAAGGTACATCTTAGGATGCCCTTGAACAGAAATTTTGGCCATAGGCAGGTAGTTGTTTGTTTTGGTTGGGTTTGGGTTTTTTTGTTTTGTTGTTGTTTTTTGGTTTGGTTTTTTTTGTTTGTGGTTTTTTTTTCTTTTAAAGTCACTTAAAAAAAATTTCTCTTTTTGAGAGACAATATATAAGCAACAACCCTCCTTCTTTGGGGTTCAGAAGTGTGATACCTCCACATGTTTTCTCCATCCCTAACAGAACTATCACCTTCCTAAAGAAAATGGAAATACCATTCAGAAGATCACTCTGTAGTCACAAAGGACAGCATCTCTTAAAATTTTCTTTTAATCTCCAGTTATTCTGGGTCTTATCATGAGCTTTAGTTCCAGATCTAACTGTGGAAGAACTGTGGGGAGCTTTATGGCACAACCCTTTTTGATACTACATTATTGATCTTCCAAAATTAAATGAGAATCAGTCATTAACATGGTCCTGATCTTTTACATACTTAAGCATCTCAACTTCAACTTGATCTCAAAAGAGGCATATAAATACAGACATTTAAGGCAATGCTGCAAACTCCATTCCAATACGTATAAGAATCTAGGAGGGGTTAGCTTGTGCATATTGCTAATGATATTACAAAATTTGAAAATGACTGTTAAAGGCGAGTAGAACATCGTGATGAGTTTTATAGTAAAAACTGTTTTTTAATAATAGAAAATACTTAGACTTTAATATCAGCTTCTTTTTAAAGAAATCCTCAATTTCTTATTGACACAATTAAATAATCACTTTCAAACCAGGAACGAGTCCGTATCTACACAAAAAAATCCCTCTCATTTTCCATCGTCCATCTTAGACTACTGCTACTTAACTGATCAGCTGTTTCATAGTTATGCCTACAACCTTTGGTCTACAAAAAAGAAGCTACTTAAAGTAGTATATGATCAAAATATTCAGTCAATGCCTTTATGTTTTTCCTTTTCCAAGGCCATACAGTTTATAACTCCAAATCTTATAGCCTGTCACTAAATATATACTTTCAGCGTCCAATGCCATATAATGACAACATGTAATGACTATTCATGCAAGAGCTCCTTAAATCTTTGCTGTATGTTCCCTTTCCCATGAGATATATTTTACCTGTATTAGGATTCTGGATCAAAAGCTTTGGTTTCATTAACTTGAAGAACATTGTATTAGGAGCCAGGTATAAACAATTAGAGCAGTTATAAATCACAAGGTCAACTAAATTCTCCCCCTCACCTCCCACTTCAGTGGGAGTTTAGACAGGCCCTAGTTTATATGGAATGGTATAGATTCACTACAAATGAAAGTGCTTTTAGTTTAAGAAATTACTCCATAGTCATACTTATTTAGCACTTCATAGAGTCAATAAACAGCCTGTTACCTATTTCAAAAGGACAATTAGTTCCCAATGCTATCAAATATTTTTATAGAATAAGTTTAATGCTTTATCAGCCTTTTGAAAATGTGCCTCATTATTGACTACACAAAAGATGTGCTAGAAGTACTGATCTGAAAAACAAAGTGGGTATCAAACAAATGGAACTGCAACAAGTTGAGATTTCCAGGCGATGTTGTGTCACAGTAATGGGATGCAATACAGGACAACAGTCACACGATCCTTCAAAAGCAAATTCTTCCACAGACACCTTTAAGAAAACCCTGTAGCCAATGTGTTACTAGCCAACCTTGTCACAGATTGGGCATGGGGCTTTTCTTTTTTAAATTAAAAAACAAACAAAACACCACAAACCACACATGCTTCCCGGTAACACAGATTTCTACAGTAGTGTGTGTTGGAAAGGACTTTGAGGTCATTAGCCCAAACCACATTGAAATTTGACCCAATTAGATCAAGCTTTTTAGGACACACTTCAGTTTTCAGCTCCTCCAAGGATGGAGATATCCAAACTCTCTCTGGGCAGCCCATTACCAATGTTAGATCATCCCCAAGGTGGAATTCCCTCCCCCAACCAGTTTGTTGCCTCCTGCCACAACTTGTTTGTTGCCCCTTCACCTGTTGCTGAGCACCTCCAAAAAGTGCACGGCTCAGTCTTGTCTATAGTCCTCCTTCTCATTTGGTAGTGGAAGCAATGGGATTTCCTCCTAACCTTCTTTTCTTATGACTAAACAAACTCAATTCTCTCAGTCTCTCCTCATACATGACATCATCTGGCTCTGGCCATTATGGTGCCCTCCGCTGAACTCGCTTTACTTTGTCGCTACCTTCCTTTTACTAAGGAGCCCACTGGTCATACTACTTCCAGTATGGACTCACAAATGCTGCTCTAACATGGTCTCACAAAAGGAACAATGGCTTCCTCCAAACTGCTGGCTACATTGCTTAGGCATCCACCAGAACCCCTAGGTCCTCTTCTGTGGAGCTCCTTCCAGCCAGGTTACCCCCAGCATGTATTGTTGCTTATTCCATGTCAGACACAGGACTCTGCACTCCAGTATTAATCCCGCACTGGCACATGGCCACCTATGGCACTCTGTACATCTGATCACCATCCCTCGACCCTGGCAGTCTATCTATCTCGCCATTCACTTACCCAGTTGATATCTCACCTTCTTGGCTGTAAGAATACTACTGGAGACTATGCTGAAGGCCCTGCTAAAAACATTAAAGAACATGCACTGTGTCCTCCCCATCTACAAGCCAGTCATGACATCATAGAAGGCAACTGGGTTGCACAACCTGCCTTTGGTAAATCAAGACTTACTGTTCCCAGTTCCTTTTTTTGTCTCCTTCACATGCTTGGAAAGAGCTTCCAGAAGGATTTACTCCTTAACACGCTTGCAGTTTTCCAGACACTCCTTCTTGCCCTTCTTAAAAACGGCTATGATTTTTGCTTTTTACAGTCACCAAGGAACCTCCCAATTGCAATGGCTTCTCAAAGAGAATAGAAGCCAGCCTCACAACGACATCAGCCAATATCCCTGGATGAACACCATCTTGTCCCATTGACATGCAATTGCACAACTGGCTTAACTACTCACCAGCTATCATCTACTGTGGGTCATGCTTCATACCCATAGACTTTATTATTAGGCTCAGGGGCCTGTGAGGCCTGAGGGCAAAACTTACCAGTAGAAATAGGCAAAAAAGGCACTAAGCATCTCAGCCTTTTTCTTGCCTTCTATCACTAGCTGCTTGCCCATTGAGCACTGGGCCCACATTTTCTTTAGCCTTCCAGTTGTTGCCCCCATCCTTCTTGTTTCCTCCCACATCCCTCACAAGTTTCAACTCCAGCTGAGCTATGGCCTTCCTAACTCCATCCCAGCATACTCAGGCAACATCTCTATATTGCTCTTGGGTAGCTTATACCTGCTTTTACCTCCTCTGTATTTCCTTTTTGCGCAGTAAAGGCCCAGAGCTCCCTCTTAGAAGCTTAGCTGCCTGCACTTTTGGGCAGTGCTCTGTCACACAGCTGTTGATCTAGCCTGTTGTGAAGAAACAGCTGCTTATGAAAGACCTGCAAGAAGCCACCTCAGCAGGGGCTCCCCTTCCATCACTCAGGAGCTGCTATTAAGCTGAGGCTTTTAAGCTTTGGTGGGACGGGGGAGAGAATCAGGACAAAAGAAGCAAAACCCATGGGTTGAGA